>JAYMZC010000176.1:463764-532722 GCA_036346975.1 Drosophila prolongata
TTCACAATAACGTGTTGATTGTGAGTATCTATTAGATGCTATATAAATCACTATAGCAGGAGGCGGCACAGGGGGCTGTTAAGTAGACGAAAATAGATGAGTTCGATTGTCTCTCTCTTGTTGGGTGTGTAAACAGAGAGAAAATGTAGATCACTTTAAGAGATAGCATTTTTCACTTGAAAATGTTGTATCCAACCAGAAATGTTTAAATTGTGGCTGTGGTTTGAACAAACTCCATACCTAGGGGTGCTGATAACAAAAAAATACAAAATTGGCAACTGGCCATTCTCTTGCAAACAAATTGCTATCAGCAGATGTAAACTGTAAATAAATACTTCAACAAGTATAGTGTTTCTGATACTTAGAAATGATTATGTTGATCTGGAAAATAGACCCACAGCTTATTTGTGGCCTGTATAGATTTTTAACGTACAGAAATATGCCCACTCTAATATTAAATATTAAAATATAGTTCATTTCTTTCTGTGTAGCTAGCAAAACCATCAATTGCAATACAAAAAAACTTGTTTGTGCTCAAGTAGAAAACACAATTGAATTGTGAAATGAGCAGAGAAATCACACAGCTGATCGACCAGATCTCGATAGAGAGTGAAAATTAGAGAGAGGGTTATTCTGGGTAAAAAATCGCCAGGGCCATGCCACGCCCTTTCCTCGCCTCCACTTTTCCGCCTCTGGGTTTTGTTTATGCATTCTAAACACCCGAAATGTCAACCTAAACAGCTGCCCATGGCCATTCCGTATGCCTCTCACTCTGGGACACCACCTCCTCCTCCGCCTCTGCGCATGCCAGGCAACCCTCTTTTCCACTTTGGTTACTACGCAGTTGTTGTTTATGCTGCTGCCACATGCAACAACTTGTTTTCCAGCTTTCCCCACCTCGCGCTCTGCTGGAAAAACTCAAAACATTGTATTTACCATTTTTACCCACCCAGCAGCTGAGTGCGCGCGCTTTTTTTTGGGAGGAAGTTAACCGAAAAGAAAAACCGAAAGCAAAGCCAAACGGGAGCTGTTGGCATTTTATGCTGGCAGCAATGCCCTTCCCTTGCATTCCACAATTAGCTATAATTTGATGACGAATCATGCCCCGATACATACACAAAAACACACTGGAGACATATGTTTCCGCTTATGTGGGCTGCAGCTCAACCTCCCTACTGCAGCTCCTCTTTATATTCCACATCTTTGTTCGCCTCGACCTCCGAACCCTCCTCCACCAGGCGATGATAAGCTGCTGCAGCTCAAGTATCTGCTAATTGAATGCATTGGCAGCAATGTCAGGGGCGTGGATGCACCCCGTTTAGCTCTCTTATTGTGTATACTCAATGAACGTACTAGAAATAATCTAGAAAAAAATTAAAAAACTTTGTTTAGCAGATTCTAATTATGAAAATGAATGAATGAATTCAACGTCATATTTAACGTACATGACAAACACCTATAAACTGGATTAGAATAATATTTTTACCACTTATCTCTTATATAGTTTAGATTGTCTCATAAAATAAGTAATAAGCAAAAATACTATAAAAAACAATGTATTTAATTTTTCAGTCCCATGGAGGCACGGGCTATCCCTTTGGAGAATCTTGCTCCAACGACTGCTACGTTTACCGCACGGCCAGCGCTGGCGCGACACCGGGCGTAGAGCGCCTAAGGTCCAGGGTGATCTGCCCACGGCCCAGTACGGACCGGGCATAGTGATCCACAAGCACTTCCTGTACACAATCGGCGGAACGACGGGCTTTGACTACACCTGTGATGTATATCGTTTGGATTTCCGCACCGGGATCTGGGAGAATGTGTACATCAGCCGTCCGGAGATGCGCGATGATCCGGAGGGTCGATATCGCCACGAGGTCGTCTACGATGGCAAGCACATCTTCGTGCTGGGCGGTGGCACTTCACACTCGGTGTACGATCTGCAGCGCATTCCGGCATACAACCTGGAGTCGAACTGCTGGGATTATTTCGACACGTATCCCGATCGCCGATCCGCTGACATGGAAGACGGCAACAGAGGCTATCCAAAGCCGCGCAAGTGTTTCTCCTGTGTGCAGCACCAGTCCTCAAACGGGGACATCGAAGCCTTTATTACGGGTGGCCTGCAGGTGAGTTAAAACTCGAGGATAAAATGTAAATTATTAAATGATTTTGTTTGAATGAGGTAAACAAAAATGCCTTTTGCAAACAAAATAAGAAAACCTATTTACGTTTACCCATTTCAATTGAAATTTAAGAACATCTGCTAAACTAAAAACTAATTTTCAGGGCGATTTCTCCACGTATTTTTCGGACATTTGGAAGCTTAATCTGCGCAGCAAGAAGTGGTTCCGCATCGAGACCGCCACGCTGCCCCGCCCCCTGTATTTCCATTCGGCAGCCCACTCTGATAATGGATGCATGTACGTGTTCGGCGGTATCGAGTATAACGTTAAGGAGATGCGCCGTCGCAATGTTCTGTACAAGATGTGGATGACGGTGCCCAAGCTGAGTGAGATGTGTTGGGACGCCATCACCTACTACAACGACAATCTGAACTTGTACGATAGAAAGACACTGCTGGGAGCCGGGATTCCCAAACGTTTCGCGGAACGTCTGCCGCCGCAGCGGAGGAGGAGGTTGGACATTAACCAGCCGGACCCGTCCATGATTATTTCACTTTACTCGAACCCGAAACGTGCCCGCTCCACAACGCAATAGGCCTGCCCCCCGTTAACCCGATAATAAATCGAATCTGAGGAGGGGAGCCGGTGCCTCCTCGCCACGAAACTGTTTCAGTTGCAGAACTTTACGTTACTATTGTTTAAAAGTTTTGTTTCACATTGAGCGCGCGCTGTGATCGAATACGAAGGACATTTATAGTTATACACATATGTATTTTGATACTCGAAAGGAGAGGCGGACATGTTTAGCATGTAAATAAGATTGTAATTAAGTTTAGCTAGCGGAACAACAGCCAGAGACAGGCCATGCGTATGTATTCTAAACTTCAGCTTACAGATCAGCCAGCGCACCCCACACCCGAGCATCCAAAACCACCTCGGTAAACCCCACAGTATCTGACCAGGTCCCCTACACATTACACGCTATGCATCACGGCCCTGAAATTGTTCACCCTTCTTTAAATCCAACACCCATACCACTTTGCACACAATCGAACCAATATTGAAGGCTACACCAAACAATGTCATATAGAGGGGGCAACCCCGATGTATTTTTGTCAAAGTGTACATAATACTTAGCGGTAGTAATATTTAATTAACATAAGACTCCATCATTATTGCGATATCATGTACCAATGCAGTGCGTACGGTACTGCACGCCCCCGTGGCGAACGTCGGTTTGCTCGATTTATATTACCCAAGACTAAATTTGGTTGAATCTAAGTTAATAAATAAATTTTTAATGCAACACCATCGGCGTTTGATTCGTACCATTCGCATCCTGGCATAGATCATTCACGGCGTAGTTTTGCCAATGACCCAGTTTCATGCTTCCCCGGCCAAAAAAAACCCTGTCCGTGGTTCGGAATTTCTCGAAAGGATGGGGCGGGCAGGCGTTGAGTCATGCGCAATTTGCAGTCACAAATGCACCCTGCTAACCATGATTTTCGGCAAACTGCGTAGCACCAAAGTCCAAAGTACAGGTATTCGGGCGATGAAGCGTTTTGAATTCGGTGGTTGAAAGTAAAGACTGTTGCGCTGACCCCGTGGAGCGTTGATGCATCGCATAAAAGAAGTGAAAAAAGAACGAGGGGAGAGTGGAGTGCAGTTTTTGCTGCGTAATAGGTCCGTGACCTGGTTTGACAATGACGTCACCAAATACGCCTTCAAATTCAAACTATGCGGAAGTTGTGGGTGAAATGTAGATAAATTTGTTGATGCAAATGTCTCCAAAGGAAGTACTGATAGGGTGGAGTATAGAACATCCTGTGGCTTTAAAATGAGTCAACTAGATTTCAGTTTCGAAGGGATTAGAATTTATTTAATAATTTGATGAATACAGCAATTTTAAATACATATGTACATACATACATATATTGTTGTTATCATGTTTTAAATATTTTGGTATGTCTTGTCTACTACATTTAGTACATTACCGACACCTCAAATATTATTATTTATTGTGCAAATATTATTTGGCAGTTACATATTTAGTTTTTTACAATTTAATTTGCGGCTAATATTTATTAGTTTTGTTTATTTTGATTTTTTTGTTCTCTGTTAATTTTACAAGTTTTAGTCTAATCTATTTCAAATAAAAGATTACGGACTCAAAGAAAAAAACAGCTTCACAAAAACAACATCATTCCAATATTAATGTTCTGGTTGGGAATAAGAAAAAATGGCATTGTTATTATCATTTCAAGCTGTGTTTTTATTCCTAAATTCTTGTGGAATCCTGAATGGCCAAAAAATCTCATTAGTTATCTTTCCTGAGGGTTCCGGAGTAGGGAAAGGAAACGAAGGAATGGGTTCTTGACTTCGCGGAACGGATTATAGTAAGGAAGCTCAGAATCGGTGCTTACCCTGACTTCGGGTAAAGAATTATAGTAAGGAAGCTCAGAATCGGTGCTTACCCTGACTTCGGGTAAAGAATTATAGTAAGGAACCTGAGGAAAGGGGTACCTGACTTCGGGCAAGGAATATGGGAACTGAACGGAGGAATGGTGTTCCACTTTGGGTAAGGAATTAGAGTAAGGAAACTGGGGATTTGGGTTCTGATTTCGGGTACAGGAATATGGAAAGAAAACGGACGAATTGGGTACCTGAATTCGGGTACAGAATTATAGTAAGGAAGCCGAGGAATCGGGTTTCTGACTTCGGGCACAGAAGAATCGGTGGGAGAAATGGTGTTCTTGACTTCTGGTACAGGAATATCGGAAGGAGGCGGCGGAATGGGTTCCTTAATGCGGGTTCAGGAATATCGAAACTCGGAGTGGGGTTTCTGACACTCGGCACAGGAATATCGGTATGTGGCGGAGGAACAGCTGCTGGCTCAGGAATATAGGTAGAATACGAAGGATCGTGGCCTTGGATCAGGATTGTAGGTAGAATGCGCAGGATTGTTGTCGATTGGGTGTTGAGGTGAGGCCCAGCATCCCATGCAAAATGGTAATGGCACAATAAGAAGCAACAAGAGACAACTAAAAATGTAAGAAAAGAAAGAAGAAGAAGAAGATAATATTTAATTATATAAGTCCATGACTTTTAACTCTACTTACGCTGATGGTATACACCTCATGTTGCTTTTTGATCGGTCGCTGATGAAATCAAAACTAGTAATCTTACTGTCGAATCCCCGTTTATATAGGCGCAAAGCCGAACAGCTTCATGCGTACTTAAAAGCTTTAAAGAATTTAATGTTTTGTCACTAATCATCCTTTGTAATCAACGAGTATTTTTTATTTTGGAGCTTCAAAGGTCTGCTTATATACTTTTCTTATCATAAAAAGCTTTCAGTCATTAAACTTATTTGTGCGCATATTTTCTTCCGAAAAATATAATACTTCCGGACAACATCTTAGATGTTGTCTTAGAAATAATAAGCTGTATTATAAGTAACACAAATATGATAAGGGTTCATTTATACACTTTCAGAGGCTATTATAATTTCAATCAAACTTGATACTTGAAACTGTCTCAATTTTGGATCAATCTAAATTAAGCTTTTCTAAACAGATATATAGCTGTGGAAGAAACAATCATGAAAATAATTTTAAAAATTTACACTCTTTCATATACATTAAGATTAAACTTGATATATAGTGTTTTTACGATTTAAAAAATACATTTTAATTATAATACATTCAAGGGACTTTGGAACAATAGAAATATTAATTGTGAAATAGCTTGCATTGTTTTTAAGCAAATACGCTTCAAAATCGATATAGTTTTATGGATTACAATATTTTCGGCTGGCCCCTAAATATAACCATGATAAGAGGACAACTGTTGTTTTATAATTATTTTTTTTTTTTAATTTAAAACAATTTCAAGTTGGCGGTTCAGATTTGCCGTTCCCAATGCAACGCTAACACCTTATCAGCTGATTTATTTGCCATTCCTTATGCAGTGTTTGTGAAGGCGTAGTTCTGTTGTTTTTCTTTTTTCGGCATTAAAATCCACACAATATGCTTAAACCAAAAGCCTTGACGCAGGTCCTCAGCCAGGCAAACACCGGCGGAGTGGAGAACACCCTGTAAGGAAACCACTTACCTAGTTAATTTCACCGACTAAAAATTTTTCGTACTCCCACAGCTTGCTTAGCCAGGAGGGCGCTCTTTTGGCGTACTCAGGATACGGCGATAAAGATGCCAGGATTACGGCGGCCATAGCCAGTAATATATGGGCGGCCTATGAGAAGCACGGCCGGAATGCCTTTCGCGAAGATCGTTTGACCTTTGTGCTGATTGATTGCGAGAACGGTCATGTGGCCATCACACAGGTGGGTGATTCTTTAAGGACTTCTTAGGTGCTTCATTATTTACTCCCTCCATTTACAGGTTGCCAGTGTGCTCCTCTGTCTATACGCCAAGCAAACTGTGGGATTGGGTCTTCTAAAGCAAAAGACCATGTCGCTGGCCTCTTATTTGGAGCGACCGCTTAAGCAGATCTCGGCATTGTCAAACTAGATAGTTATTAAGTCCAACATTTGTCATTAAATTTAATAAGTAAATAAATGAATAATTTTCCTTTAATAAAATATATAACCAATAATGTTCATTTCAAATTATTAAATTTAATAAGAAATAAATCCGTATTCTATAATTCAGAAATTATTATATGTTGTTTTATCCTTAAGCCTTATTAATGTCATTAAAAAAAGGCTTTTGGTTATTGGGTCAGGTTTATTTTTCTGCAAGATTTGTTCAAAAACGCACACAATCGGTATGGTTTATTGGATAAGAAATTGGTTTGACTTATTTACTAAATATGTGGACTCTGCAATTGCTTATTCGATGGCGTATATCTTCAGGGTGCGGTCCATGCTGGTGGAGGCGAGATACTGAGCGTGCTTTCCGAATCTAACGCCCGTTGCCAGGGCCGTGTGGTCATTGAATACCTTCAGTTCCTGCCACTGTTTGCACAGGTAAACCCTGAAAATAAATCGAAGTTAATATTATAGTTGTACCTTGGCAACAGAGTAAACAAGTTTAGTAAGGGAATTCTTCTTGGTGAATCTAACTCCAAAATGCGCAAATTCAAAAGAAAAGTTTATCGCGAATATGAAAGTAAGTTTTTATTTTGAAAAGTATATATTTACTATAATAGTTGCCTTTCAAGACTTTGTGCGACCCAAGACTCATGTGGAACCGGATCCTCCCAAGCCCATTAATTTATCGATTGAGGATTTCAATGCGGTGCGTCAAAACTTTTTTGCTCCTATATTTAAGTAATATTTTCCTTTTCAGCGCGGCGAAATCGCCAATCCTCGTGCTCCTTGTGTGGTGACCACCATCGATCCCGACTACATAAAAGATGCCAGTCTGCAGCGTTTGGCCAGAAAGTTTCGCATGAAAACGTAAGGAATCACAATATACATGCTACATCCAATCGATTCCTATTTTTCCCGTTTTGCAGGGACATCTACTGCTGCGACAGATAACACGCAACCGCTTCATGTACTACGCCACCCAAGAACTGTTCTTGGACCGAAAACGCGAAAAGAGTACCAGGACAATCTGTACGAGAAGGCCGAGGAGTTCCACAAGTTTGCCGATGACTCGCTTAAGAAGATGGAGGCAGAGGAGTTTAAGAAAATGCTGGAGGCCCAAGAGAAGCTTAAGATACTTAAAGAAAGCAAACTGGCCGAGGAGCTCAACGAGGTAAAACTGGAGCACCAGCGAGTCCTGATGGAAGTGCAGGAAGTCTACGGTCGCTTTCAGTACCTGTTAAAGCTCATCAGCTACTTTGACGACACGGTGGAAGAGGACCAGACCGAAGGGAAGAAGTCAGCAAAAACTCATTATGCCGCTGGAGATTGTGGCAATGGAGATTACCGAACGGCATCCGGCAGGACTGGAGCAAGTGCGACAAATTCAAACTATATGGACAAGATAGTACGACCTTATTTGGCTAAGCGGAATCATCTTGACGCGGAGATTTGGATTCGTGGTTATGAAAGGAATCGCCTTAAGGTCTCCAACTACAATAGACGATTCACTCAGTTGGCACTCTTAAACCACATCGTGGGAATTCTCCATGACAAGTCCCAAAAGACATACGAACGCCAGGTGAAAGCCAATGTGTTCTCAAGGATCCCGAGTTCTTGCAGCGACGTGTAGCAGGACTTCAGGAGCGGTCAAAGGGTTTATTGAATGACTACGAACAGAAATACTGCAAGGAGTGGGTCAAAGTAAATGTAGTCTTAAATTCTAATTAAATAATTTTTTTCTTGCCAGCAAGCTGAATATCAAGCTAAATAGCATTATACCAGTGATCCTAAAGCACATCCAAAACAAAGTTCAACCGGAGCAAAAGAAGGAGGTGACGGAGCCGCCGCCTAAGATAGCAGAACAAAAGTCATCCAAGCAGTGGCGTACCTTGGAGGATATGCAGCCGCCAACGCCGCCACCAAAGTCCACATACGAGGACGAACAGGACACGACTCTGGCCAAAGTGGAGAAAATACAAGCCCATGTTTTGGTAAGACTTTGTGCAGTGCCTCCCATAGTAATATGCCTTTTAATGGTTTTAACCTTTCAGGAACTTTTGGCTAAGTTGGACCACATTGAACCGAACCAACTGCAATGCGTGGAGCAGCAGGTTCGCCGTCGCATGGCAGCGGAAAAGGAGATGTCTCGCCGTGCTCTGGTCAAACAGAACCGCCTGCATAACTGGATGGCGCACTTTAAGAAGCACCACAAGCTGCAGGTGGAGCAGCGGTGGAAAAACAAGGTCTAACATGGTCAATATATGCACGAATTAATTTAAAAATGATAACGCCTTGGTTGAAAGTATAAATTACAGTGGCATATATACAATAAACTCACCTGACATCGCTGCCGGCAATGGCCAGGTAGGTACCACTCTGGTCGAAGCACAGATCCTTAACCTCGTAGCCGTTCGTCCAGCTGGATCGTCTTGAAGTTCTTAAGCTTCCGCAGATCCCACAGCTTGACACATGCGTCATCTGCAGCGGTGGCCAGGTAGTAACCGTTCTCCGAGAATGAAGATGGCCTGAAATAGGTCCGGTGTGTGCCAGGGAAGTTTGCCACGTTGCTCTGCTCCTTCAGATCCCAGATCTTGACCTGTGAGTCCACGGTGCCCGTGCCGAAAATCAGACCATCGGGATGGAACTGCGCCGTTGTCAGACCCACCTCGGCGAGGTCAGCTACCTTGGTGAGCAGGCGACCGGTGCGTATGTCGGAGAATGCCCAGTGTTTGTCGGACGAGGTGGACAGCAAGTAGTCGCCCGTGGGGTGCAGCGAAAGTCCAGTCACGGGGCCCTCGTGGCAGCGGAAGAAGCAGCTGCGTCTGCGAAGTGGGCACGTGCCAGATGCGAATGTCATGTCGGGCGAGCCGGTAATGACTGTGTCCTCGTTCGGGTGATAGATGACTTTGGTGATCTTCTTGGTGTGTCCCTTCAGGATGGCCACCATCTGCTCGGTGTCCTTGTTAAATACAGTGGCCGTTCTTGTCGTTGCCTCCAGTTAGAATCCTGCTGTGATCAGCGCTGTTAATGTCGAGGGCCAAATGCCGGGCACCGAGGCCGAGTGCAGGCCGGGATGGGAGGCGACGGTAAGGAAGCTCTTCACCTGGTCCGGGTTGACCAGATCCTCGGGCACAGTGCGACCGCGCTTCTTGCGCTCCTGCGTCAGCACCGTGGCCTTGTCCTGTAGCTTCTGTATGACCTCGGCGCTCATGCCCGCCTGTTCCATGGGATGGGCAGCGGCGCCACCGGCCTCGGCGGCCAGGGCAGGCTGCGGAATCGCAGTGGGGGCGCTGACAATGCCCGCTTGGGGTTTCAAGCGTGGCCAGAGCCTCACGGGCAGCGGCAACCTCCTTGTTGAGGCGCGCAATCACACGGCAGGCGGCATCGTGCTGGTACAGGAGCATGGGACAACTCTTGGCGCGTCGTTTGCAACTGCTGTCGCTGTGTGAACGAGTGGATCATCAGAGCGTCCCACTCGTCCTGCATTGTCTTCAAAGTGGCCGGTATGCTGGTGGCGCTCGGCGGTTTCGGCTTTACCACAGCAGGGCGTCTTGATCTCGATCAGCTCCTCAGGCTTCAGGTCCTTGCCGCTGATGGGGTCGACACCATTCTCCAGCAGATACTTCTCAATTACCCGCTTCTCGAATACGGCTCCTGAATATGGGGAAACTACGGGCGTCTCGGGGACTTCGTTTGTCACTGGAACTGAAATGTGGGGCTCATAATAGCCATTTTCTGCTGGAAATTAAATTAAATCACTTACGTGCGCAAACCAAAGCCATTGCTGTTTATGATTTTGTCACTTTTTGCGTAGTCTAGTTAGTAAATTAAATGTTTTACACGTTTTTCCCGAGCCAAGCGCAAAATTGTCGGCAAAGCCGCTTCTTGTTATTATGCCAGTCACACTGCCACGCGGGAAGTTATCGAAAACAAGGTTGCCAGATGGTTATTGATTTGGTTACTAATTTGAATATGGTAGAAATAGCTTAAGTAAAATAAATCTAACTTATCAATTTGCTTTATATCATCATCATACAATAATGTCTATTTCGTATTTAACTTTGATGGTTTTTGACTAAAAAATGTATTGTTTTTTGATTTCACACAGCATTTATTCAAATTGGTATACAATTTGATAAATTTAATTAATACAGAAATAAAAGATTGCCATTAGTATACTAAAAATATAAATATTGTAATTATTATTATTTTATAAGAATACCTCAAGGGAATGTATTATTGTTTATCATATTAAAATAAATTATTTGATCTTACAGTAAAGTCATCATGTAGATAATGAACTCTGCATCATATGTTTCTCTGTTTGGCAGTCACAGTGCCACGCGCACGACCTAAACAGAGATGACAATCCTAGCACGTTGCGCTGTTTCTGTTATTTAATTCCCGAACTAGCTTAAGAACACGAAAACTGCCAATAAGCAGTTATAAAATGCTGAAGCATCTTGTACGATGGCGCCTGGGCAGCCAACTGCTAAAGGGAAGTGCTACGCCAGTCAGATACGCATCCGAATCCACCGGCGGAGGAAGCCCACTAACCGGCATTGAAGAAACGCCAAAAAAAATCGTAAATCCATTTTCACAGCCCTCTCCAGCATTAAGTAATGGGTCGATATCGGAAACCAAAGAGGATCGGGAGAAAGCGTCTAAAGGTGCTCCAGCTGGAGGCGGACATTGCCCACCAGGAGGGACGCCGCGTGCCGGCACTGGACTTCTTTCAGGACCACCACTGGGAGCACGTGCTGAGTTTGCCCACCAAATCGGCCCGAATCAAGTACTTTGGCTATCTCTGGCAGATCGAGATGAGGAAGGAGTCAGAGCAGCGGAAAAAGGCTCAGCGGGCGGAGGACACTGAAAGGCGGAAAGTGGAGATGCGCAAGGAGCGCGAGGAGAACACGCACATCATTTACGGCCTGGGTCACACCTCCATGTTCCTGCGCATCTATGACACCACAATGAATCATTTTCAGAACAACCGGCTGACCCGCGCCATGCAGTTTGCCCCTAAGATAGTTTTGGATTGCTCCTACGACGAGCACATGAATAATAGGGAGGCTTCGTACGCTGCCAAACAACTCATGCTGTGTTTCGCCGAAAATCGGCTCAATGACGAGCCCTTCGACCTGCACTACTGTAACGCCCAGATGGAGAGTACGTGCATCAAGGGCCTCCAGCGCTACATCCCCACCATGCTTAACCCCGAGTTTCCGATGAACCTTCACTCCAAATGCTTACGGAGCTTGTTCCCCAAGGAGAACCTGGTCTACCTAACACCGCACTGCCGCGAGGATCTGGTCACCTACAATCCAGATGACATATACAGTCGTGGGTGCCATGGTGGACACAATGAACAACGAGGCCATTGTCGCTGGCCAAAGCCAAGCGATTGGGTCTGCGAATGGCGAAATTGCCCCTGGATCGCTACCTGCAGTGGGGATCCGGTTCGGGTAAATCCCTTACTCTCAACCAAATGATCAACATCATGCTGGACCTCAAGAAACCGGTAACTGGGAAACGGCACTGAAGCATGTTCCCGGCGGAAGGTCATCGAGAATGAATTCCAGCAACGCAGGGAGAAAAGTCATTGGGGTACGGGCACGAAGGCCAGGAAGCTCAATATTCGAATCGATCACCTGCTGGACTTTGAGGAGGATCGTCGGCAGGCTACGTCATTTGCAACACCCCAAAAAGTCAGGCAGCGACGGGAAGGCATGGAGTTCCAACTGGACACCTGGGCCACGGGAAAGCAGAAGAAAAAGCAAAGACAAAATTAAAGTTACCTGTTGTATTCATTCAATTGTAATTTTATTTCAGTTCACTATAGTAGATACTTTACTTTGGTTGGATTGACTCTTCTGCCTCTACTTCCCTTTTAATCGCTGATACAGTTTGATAATCAGATGGAATCTCTTCTATAATCAGATTACGATCATTTCCAGAAGCATTCGTCAGCATCTACATCGTTATCTATAAGCGGAACTCTTTCCGGCTCAAGCTCCAGCTCATCTTCTCCGTCATCTTTATCAGTCTTCTTGTATTTGAGCCACATGTTTTTGGCATTAATGGCCTGGTAGTTAATGGCTGCCTTGAGGCCAGCCTGCTTCATCAGCTCCTTGGCATTGGCTTCAAACTCCTCCACGACAGCCTTGCGCTCCACGGTCATCTGTTTGGTCTCCTGCACGAAAAGCGCTTGCGTGCGCAGTGCCTGGAAGAAGTCCTTGCTCAGGAAAGTGTAGTAGTTATAGGCCACAAAGGCAACGTCAAACATGTTATTCCAGCGAGCCGCGCCCTTCTGCAGTTCGGCCATTTCCAAGGGCGACACATAATGCACAGTGACTCCGGGCAACCTGGATCCAGGGTCTATCGTAGGACGCCTGCCCCGATGCATCCTCTTCATGGTGGGTGAGTAACGGCGTCATCAGCAGCCGAACGGAGCCGTACTTCCGGGAACGCGTGGGATCATGCTCGTAGGGGGTCTGGGTCTGCAGCTCATGGAAGAATTCCAAGAGGTTGCGCTCGGTTATGTCAGTAGACCGATAATCGTTATCCCCATGCACCGAGTGATGCATCCGCTCCTCGGCGGTGCGCAGTCCGAATCCACAATACGGACCCGTCTGGATATCGCCCACATAACCACGATGTATGAATGTGCGTCCATCTCGCACCAATCCAGCCGCCAGAGTTTTGTTCGGCTTGCACTGCTCATATTCCGGAAAAACAAAAGCCACGCCCGAATCCCGCCAGTAGCGGTACTCCTGCGAACAGATCTGCTGTCCTCCACGACCCCATAGGGTCATGCTTATATCCCAGTCAAAGAGCCCAAGACGATGATCGTATCGTGTGCCCAGGAGAGCCCTCACTCGCCTTTGCCAGTAGGAGGTCATCTCAAATACATTCCAAGGATCTGGCTGCCAGAAACTAAAGGCCATCTCCAAGCCATCGCGCTCTTTGTACTTCAGTCCCTCAATATTCAGCATGGGAGCCAGTTGCTGCAGTTTTTTCATCATCGGTGACCATTTGGAGCAGAGTGCGCCCCTTGGCGGCCATATAGTGATGGGAGCTGGGACGGATCACAGCATTTCCATACAGGTCCATGTACAGATGCACCCTTGCCCACCAGACTAAAGGACTCGGGATCCTCAAGAGCTACTCCCAAGTAGCAGCATACTCCTGGCTGCAATTTCGGCACAGCCATCCAGCACGTATATGTTGAGTTTGGGTTGATTGCGATGGGTGTATCTCTTGGCCAGTGTCTTAATCACATGACGTGGATCAAGCTCCGCCACAAATGAGAATGTTTATGCTTTTTTGTTCATCATCTCCGCCTGCGCCTTCCACTTTTTCGCTCGAATCTCCTTCCTCCGGCAACGGATCATCCTTGATCTTAAAGGCCTTCAGATACTCCTCGTACAAATCCAATGCCGGGCTCAGTCCCCACAACATATTAATTTTATTTGGATTTAATTTTTAACAACTCAGATCTACCTTGACTTATGTATTTTGTTGTACTACCCGCTCTGAGTTCCGTTTCGGTTTTCATTTGATTGATGGCTGTTGCCAGGACTACTTGTTTTCGCCGTTGTCCCCAGCAACGTCTTGCTCCTGCGTCAGTACCCTCATTTGCTTGCATCCGTTGCGGGGATTAGGGAGCTGTGGCAATCATAACGGAAATTGCTTTCGATATCAGTGGCCTGCAGCGGGCACTGGACAAATGGCTCCTCTTGGAGGGATGTGGCTCCATATACCACACCAAAGAGGGCGGAGTGAATGGGAAATGGCGGATAATGCATTATTCAGACTTGGTCTTGGCTGTTTGCTTTCAGCTGATTGGCAAGGCGAGCAGCGGCAAATCTATCGGGGATTGCTCTTGGATTCATAATTGTATCATTTCCTTTTCTAAAGGCAGGTCTCAGCGGGAATGGTCAGGGGAGTCTTAATAGAAATTTTGAAAGGTAATGTTCAAATGGGTTGTAGTTATTATTGATTTTACTAGATTAAATAGTTGAGTATAGTTGACTGAATCATTTTTGACTTAACTTTGTAATTTGTCAGGTAGTTAGCAAATATCTAATTATAAAAATGTGCATACTACTCTCGTTTTTCATATAATAAAATGTCTTTATTTTGTAATTGTCCTTTTTTACTCGCTAAACGCGAACCAAAGCAAGATAAGAGATATTGCGTCTGGTTTTTTGGAAGGTTTTTTTTTTATTGCTTGCCAGCGGGAAAATCGTTGCTGGACAAATGGATTTAAGGCTCCCGGCAAGTGGCTCACTTAATCCAGATACTTTGCTGTGTTGTGTTAGTTTTTTATTCAGCCTCAATTCTGTTTTTCGTGTCTCTCTTTTTGCTTGCTAACTTTTACTTGACAATGTCTGAAAGTTCCTAATACATGGTTAAGTCTTCGCCATAAAGTTTCCCGACTGTTCAGAATGCCTTTCAAATGTTTCTCTGTTTCTCTCGTTATACGCTGCGTATGCGTGATTTGACGATGATAGCAGGCAAAGCCAGAAGCTATATGTATGTATTCAGCTGTGCCTAAGTGAAAGCTTAAAGTAGTACACTGAGGGGAAAAGTACAATGAACTTTTTTTTGTAAAAAAAAGTAATTTATTTAAAAGAAATAAAGATCTAAAAAAAATGGCATTTGGTAATTAAGTAAAAATTAAAAGGTTTTCCTCGTGAATTTTTTATTTAATGAAATATATTTTATTCATAAATAAATAAATAATTTAATTAAAGTCTTTAATTTTCAAATAAATATTATTATATGACAATTTAAGATAATAACAATCATTTGTTCAGTGTAGGGGAAATTAGAGGGAGGTAAGTGCACATTAGAAGTCGTTCAGTGCTTTGTGTTCGGCTGCAATTATTCGGCTCCGAGCAGGAAAAATCCATTCAGATGAGCAAGTATGATGTGGAGGCATTTTGTCGAGCCTTCCGCAGCGTTAAAATTTTCAAGATTTTTTTCGGCAAAAGATTGTGCCGCAGGCGAATAAGGGCTGTCATTAAATTCGCCGAAAAACCAAAAGCTGAGTTTTGGGATTCCCTTCGAGGTCTGAGGGAAGTACCACTGGATTTGTCTGCGGTTCAGTGGGTTCAATTCATCAGGCCTTTTCAGCTTTTCCTATGCCTTTCCGTCTCTACCAAAAAACAAAAGTAATTAGATAGCAAAGCAGAAAAAGGGTTGACCCAGGCCCACTATTTTTCACGTTTCTTGGTGGGTTATTTAACGAGCGTATGGGCATTGATCTAAAAACCTATGTTTGTGCTATGAAATGGGTTCTCCTTGATTGTGGAATTGTGCCAGTGGCTGTGGACCTGACCCACATACACCCACTCTTATCAGCAGCATTCATTGTCAATGCTTTCCGCAAACTTTTCTCATTAGACAGTGCAAACAAAATGGCTGCGTCTGCGGTTTTATCCACCCAAAATCCCACCCACGATGCGGATGCCTGCTGATGTGGACGCTTTGGCTTTTGTTTGACATTGGCTTGGCAAATGGTGTCATAATGGCCGGAGAACTGCAAACAAACAATAGCTGCCGACAGCGCGACAGATGGGCCGAATAATGAAGAGTGAAAGATGAAAGCCGTGCATAATGGAACAAGACAGGGAAAACTGATTTAATTGTGGCCAACTCGATGCATGTGTCTCCGGCTGAACCTTGACCCACAAAACCATTCATCTAGATTTCCGAAAAATAATTAATTAAAATCTTATTGCTCGTAGTTTACTGTCCTACAGTAAATTAAAGACTAAACCTGGATATGTGTTTTACCTTTTGCTGATTTGTAGTGCAGTCCTGAAACAAATCAAGGTTTAATTTCAGAAAAACAAAATAAATAATGAAGATATATGTGTTTTGTACACTTTAGTAAATTAAATATAATTTTATTTAAATCAGAGTGTTAAATCCAGTTAGCGTTATTTCGATAAATAACTTAGCTATGTGTCCAATACAAAATATAAAGAAAAACTCACTTAAAGTTTTGCTGTTCTCCAGTAAAGTTGAGTTTAATTTCGAGTTAATAGACATAGACAGGGTGTACATTTATCAGTGTGTTTATTCGATATCGCTAACCGATTCCGTTGCCGTATCCGTTTCCAGATGCATAGTTCCTCGGGAGATGCTCGTGGCTCAGCTACAAAGGTGGACACTACACTAAACTACATAGACGTTAATTGCTTATTTGTAACGAAGTTTCACTTGTGGCATGCATAGAAATATCCAGTGTAGAAATATCCATTTGTCGTTCTCAGTTTAGATTTGCTTTGTGGTTGTTTATTAGTTTTTTCGTTCCAGGCTAGAACCTCTGATTGTCAGGAAGTTATTGAAGTTATATCCGAGGGAAGTGCAAGCCCGTGACCCGAAAAAAGTGCGTTTTGAATTGAGGTCGAGGTAATACTAATTCTACTGCGAACATGGGAGCTTAATATATATACATTTGCTTATTTTAATATTTATCCATCAATGTGTTGTCTTTGTGCTTGTGTCAGTGTGGTTTTGTTTTATTTTGTTTTCTTGTTTTCACTTGTGTTTTTAAGCATAGTTACGCTTTTTACCCCTTCAGAGAGCTTGTATTTGCATATCTCATTTGAACAGATTCTAAGTTATTGCGTTATTGCGTCAATACAATCAACATTTAGCTCGGGTTTGGTAGGTACATAAAACACTCTACAACAATAAAATGTCTAAATTGGCTCACTTAATCCTATAATTCCTACAAAGTCTGAGACGGTGGTTTATCAGATTTAACTATGTTATGTTATTGGTTTACATCTACACAGAGAAATGGGAGATGGGTTATTTGTTACGCTCGTCTGCCCACTTATTGCTTGCCAGTGCCATTGCCATTGCCATTTTGGATAAGTACTCCATTTAATTGAGGCTGCCTTAGGTCTTATCCCTTGTGGTATCCTCCTCCTCCTGAAGCGAAATGATCTGCGTAAATCGACAACAAATTCGGAATGTTCTTTAGATTGTCTGCGATTACACTGGCATCGGTCTAGAGTGACATGCCCAACACCGAATTACTTGCTGGCATCTACGTTCGTTCACGTCCAGCTCTAATAGCAATTGCCAAATAAACGTTACTTGCACGAGACATCAAAGCAAAGGCTTTCGCTGCGGCCATTGGCCAAATCAAGATATGGTTAAGCTCTATAAACTGACTCTAGTGGTTCGGCTAAGGGATATGTGTCATTGCGACCTGGTGGTATTGCATACTTACTTGCTTGTATCCAGCTGGCCTTGCAGAGGTCGTTTTTTTTTTGTTTTTACTTTGCGGTTATAAATATATTCTATTTTACGAGTTATCTATAAACTGTGTAGAATTCTCAAAAGTGATTTTCAGCATTTGCATTTGAGGTATGCCCGTATATTCGAAAGGTAAGTGTGTCTATGCCCTAGTAATAACAATGCGATATCTTAGCCTAACGTCATAACGTCCTATCCCCACTGAAAGAAATCGTCGAAGTCATCTAGAAACGAAATTGAACCGAAATTAGCCAGATTGGGTTAGTCAATTTTGGGGTGCCGTTCTGTGGTGGGTTCTTGCAAAGTGCTCTATATACGGTGAACTAGCTTCGATTTAGAAAATACTGGAGATAACATGCCAATCGAGTGGGGAAACTTATCTAAATGGTTTTCTTTTATTGTTGAGGGTTTTTCTTTTATATTTTTTTAGTATTTATTCACGCTGCCGTTGGCTACTGTTCCGGTTGCAGTTGTTTATGGGAGCAGTGAGCTGCGGGAACTGGTTTTCGAACTGTGGGCGGTGGCTGTTGGTTTTGGTGGTTGTGGTGGTGGTTCATTCGGAGTTGTGGTTCGGATAATTGGAATGGAAAATGGGAACTTCATTTTCAATTTTCATTTTTTATTTTTTTTTTTTTTTCATTTTGGGTTAGCAGCAGAATTGTGGCCAAACTGGACAACAACTTTAAACGGAACGAGTATTTAAATATGCAGGAAGAATATATATATATATATACACCGAGAGAGCGTAAAACGTTATAAAATCGAGAGGAGTCGAAAGTGAAAACATATACTTAGAGAACGAAAGCGAATAACACTTTATAGTACACTTATGAATATGGTACACAGGCTCAAGTTCCGTCTTGGATTTTTTTCGGGGTTTTCGTATTTGTTTCTTTGGCTGAAAGCAAAACATGCCTGAGGAGGATGAATGAACTTAACGTAGGACTTGGAGAACAATCTGCTTACCTCACTGGAACCCATGGGAACAACCCACCCACAAGTCCTGACCCCATTCGAATCGATTCGATTCGATACGATTCGCTTTCGCTCGACTGGAATTGATTGCTTTTAATTTGCTCAATTTATTAACCGGCCAGCGATGAGCTGGTCTCTTGTTTGCTTATCGACTTAATCGCGTTGCGAATTTATTGATTGCAATTTTATGCATTGGCCAGTGCGAAATGAGCACAACCACTGGCCGGATGAGCACTTAATATTCATGATGCAGCCATTTACTCGAATGCCATTACAGTCGAAAACACGCTGAGTTGCCTTGTCATTACCTGGGGTAAAACTAATTATAGTTAACAATGGAAAATGGCATCCACGCACTCATTACAACGTTTTTACATGTACATGTCCCAATCACCATTTAAACTTTGAGTTTACGAGTTTCTTTAAAGCTTGATATGGGTTAAAAACTGACAAAAAAGTTATAGGAAGATTTTATCCAAATTAAATGTAGACTTCATCAAGGACCTTGAAGTTTAATAGGCAGCTGTATAGATTTCTTGGATAATAAATATTATCGAATTCAGAGAATTTACCTAATATCCAAAATAAGGTAATTTCGATCTCAATTTTAAATTTAATTTCAATGTCCAACATGAAGTAAATTCGATTTAAATTACGTACAAAAAAAATTATTAGAAAAAAACAATACCTTTTAATTTTTTAAAAACCAATCTATGTTAAGACTGTCATAAGTTCATGAAAAACTTTTGGGGAAAACACTTTTACAGCTTTTCGATAAGAACAATCTAATTGTTAGGGAGTGATACTTTAAATCAACTAGAGGCTTTAAAGAAATTTTTAACAATTCAGCTACACCCATGAAGAAAGTATTTATAAACTGCCTAACATTTACTATAATTGACCAAAGTTCAGTCTTTGTTTTCAAGAGTGTACTCACCTGGATAAAGTTTCCGGACAATTTGACCTTAGATAATTGGGTATAATTGAACGAGCAATCAAAATAAAACGAAATAAACCTTGTGGAAATTTATTAAAATAAATATGTTAAAGTTGACTAACGGCGAAAAACTACGCATGGCCAAAACTACGGACAGAGGGTGGCAAAAGGGGTGCTGTAGAACGGAAGTGGTGGTGTGGTGGTGCAGAGTGGTGTTGGTGGTATTGGTGGTGGTGTGGCGGTTCAGTTGGGTCGGTGGTGGAGTGCCTGCCTGTCGTCATTGGGCCACACAGTCATTACAGTTGGCCGTGGGATCGGGCGTGCTGTTATTCGAATGGGAATTGCCCGAATCCCGGAGTGGGTGACCCCGACTGGACTCGGACCTTTGGCCGGTGGCCTTGCGGCACAGGTGGTGCCAGCGGCGTTGCCAGTAGGAGGAGGCCTTTTTGGCCAGAATCTGCTCGCTGCCGGCCACCTCGATGTGGCCCACCGATGCCCGACTCGACTGCGGATGCAGGATCAGATCCGTGCGCAGCTGCTGCACACGGCGGACATCGTAGTTCTCCACCACAATGATGGGCATGGGTCGTGGTCGCGGACGGGGTCGGAGTGGGTCGGGCGGATTCAGCCGGATGTTCGGCTGCAGGGAATGGCAGTTCCGCTGGCGACGCCAAAGGCGAGACTTAAGACTGGGCCAGTGGAGCAACTCCCGCAGGGAGATCCGCTGCGGGGATTCGGGAGCGGCGGGACCTGGCGCTACGAGGAGATCCCTGACCAGGTCAGGAGCCACCACACCCCCATCCGTACTCTGTCCGTGGTCGTGGGTGTCCAGCCGCAGGCTGCTGTTGTCCTGCGAGTTCTGTGGTGGTGGTGTGCTCACATAGAACTTGGTACGGCCGGAGCGACGTGGCGCCCGCAGGCTGCTGGTCTTCCATGCATCGTGCAGGGATCGGAGGCCGGGCAAACGTGCAAGGAGGTGGATGTTATCGTAGGAGGCGGACAACATACCTGCGCGCTCGTCCTGGTACTCGTCGTCATCCGACGATTCGAGCCGGTCCTCCACCAGCGATGTTTGCCTCGAGAGACCCTGTTAGGGAGTTCAGATTGCACATTGCATGTTGCATGTAGCATGTTGCATGTTGCACATTGCAGATTGCACATTTCAGATTGGTGTGTAAGCAAACAGAGACGAAGCGAAATGAAACGAAAAGAAGGAGACGGAACAAAAACTGAAATGGTGAGCGCATCTACTACGAGTACCAAAGGATTACACACACTAAAGCGAACTGCAGCTAAGGTCCTTCCATTTGCTCCTTCCAAGAGAGAGAGTGAGCCTTTAATGGAGACCACTGACTTACCGCATTGTGACGCCTTCTGGGCGGCGATCGCTTGTTCCACAGCGCCTCCAGCTGGTCAAAGTGCTGCGATTGGGCCAGAGCCGCCTGCTCCGGCCCCAGATTCGCCTGGGAGGCTCCGGTCTTGGTCTCGGCGATCTTCGAGATCTCCTCCATGCTGGCCGACACACTGAAGCGGCGCTTCAGTCGCTCATCCACCTGGGCCATCATCACGGAGGAGGTCAGGTGGCCGTACTTCTTCTGCCAGGTGTACGTGTCCAAGGAGACCTCCTTCTTCAGCAGCCGCTTCATCTGCCGCTTGGGACCCTGCGGTCGCAGATCTGCAAGGAAAGGTAGCCGTCTATATAGTAAGTAATCATTGCGGGAGTAGAGCTAGAAATGAAGTAATACTTTTCGGACTTTTTAGGTTTTTTGTGAATAACGATGTATTCAATATGTAGGGAGGGGAGGAAGGTCAAAAAACACAACTATAGTGAAGTAATATATGTATATCTCCTAAGGAGTTAGCTTATGTGTTACATAAGTGGATATATGATATTTAGATATTTACATATAGTAAGTAGTTATCCATAAGTGAGTGTTGAGAAATAAGTCTTACCTTCTACATCCTTGCTGGGACCCGAATACGTGGGCAGTTTGACGTACTGCGCCGGGGTGTTGTGCAAACAGATCACGGGCATATTGTAGCTATCCACCAATTGGACCAGGACTCGGGATACCTCCAGACTGATGTCGAAGTTGGTGAAGGCCACATGCATTTGGAGCGAGGTAAGAGCTAGTCCACGCTTGGTCTCCCAAACGATCAAGGTCTTGTCATCGCTTCCCGAAACTGCAGTGGAACCTGTTGGAAAAAAGAATGATTTTAACCAATAAGATAAGGACTTCAGAAAATAAAGACTTATAAAACTATTCAATGATCTCACATCACATTTTCAGCCGCCCAACTCACCATCTGCCGAAACTTTAACTCCAATCACAGGACCCAGATGTCCTGCCAACGTGTGCACCTCCTCGCCGGTGAGCAGATCCCAGAGGATGAGATTCATGTCCTTGGAGCCGGACAGCACCTGGGTCTTGTTGCTCACCGAAACGGCCACGCAGGTGACGGCATCGCTGTGCCCCACCAGCACCTGGCTGAGCTTGCCGCCCGTCGCCTGCCACACCTTCAAGGACATGTCCCGCGATCCGCTGATGATGTGGGCACTATCTGCACTAATCTCGAAGCAGGTGATCTCAGTCCGAGTGCGAAACGGAGTACTTCTCGTCCTCCTGCGTGAGTGACCAGATCTTGAGGGTGTTATCCCCATTGGTGGAGGCGGCGAAGCGCATGTTGTTGGTCACGGCCAGACTCTTGTAGGGACCTTGGATGGTCTGCAGTAGATTGCCCGAGTGGGCCATCCAAACGAGAAGCAGGGAATCCCGATCCGTGGAGATTACCCGTAAGGAGTCCATCAGGACCACCACCTTGACCACTGGTGCAGCATGTCCCTTAAACGAATGACTGATCTCACCCTGAGCCAGGTTCCAAATGAGCACCAATCGATCCTCGGATCCAGTGGCCAGGAACTCGCCATTCGGCGCAAACTTCAGGCAGGACACACCCGCGGCATGTCCATCCAGGGTGCACTGGTACTCCGGCGTATTGATCCTCATCAGGTGGACACTCCGCCCGGAGGCGATGGCCATTTGCTGGGAGTCGCGGGACAAATCGAAGCAGGTGATCGGGGGCAATGTGGTCGATGGCGATCGCTGCGCCTGCGCATGGCGCTTCAGGCTGCGTTTGCGACGCGGATGACGCGAGTAGGGATTCACGTAGAGCTCCTCGTTGCGGAACGAGTAGAAGGTGATCTTGTTGCCACCGACGGTGACCAGGAAGTCGTCGTTGTCCATCGCATGCACAGCGGTCACTGGACCGGGATTTGGGGGCATGGATCTTACCAATTTTCCGGCGTGCATGTCATAGATTAACGCCCGTGTATCATCGCAGCCCACTACACACCGCTGACTGTCCTTTCCGATTGAGATGGTTCGAATCTGGTGGTTTTAATACTTAGGATTAACATCCAGGAAGAGGTTACCTCCAACTCACCTTCGACTTGTGTCCTTTGAGAGTATGCAGCTCCTTGCCGGTGGCCAAAGTTCGAACATAAAGAGCATTATCCTCACACAAAGCTAAAAGGAAAACCTGAAAGTAAAAAAAAAGAGTTAGCACTTTTCAAATTCATAAAAAGGAAAAAACTATTTTCCCTCAAAATAGTGTATAATTTTTTCTCTCATATACTTTTATTTTAAATTTCAATTTTAAAAAGCCTTTAAATATCATTTTGTGATGACCACTTTTTTTATGCACTTTTTGTGCATATAAAATTTCCGATGGAAAAAGAATGTTGATTGAAATTATTTTTGTTTCATTCTGAGTGATTAATTAATAATATTCCCCATAATTGGGGATTGAGTTCTCTGCACATTAACGGTCGTTGAAGAGGTAATCGAAAATTAATAAATTGCATTTTATCCGGCCAGTGACAGAGGCTGAAATATTTCAATTTAAGGCCAGCTCACAGGAAGCTCTCTCAGGGGGCGGGTGAGGGGCGTGGCCGGGGCAGTGCCGTGTCACGAAGCCATCAGGATGCAGGCCAAAGAGCAAGAAAGTTGATTTCCTTTTGCCATTTTCCTTGGCTAAGAATCCTGCCCAAGGGGCTCCTCCCCACAAACTGAAGTGCCCTCGTATATGTGTATGTATGTAGTGCCCACAGAATCTGTATGCATGTATTCATGGCTGTGTGAAATTACATTTCAATTTGGGAAAGGAGGAACTCCTCGCCCAACAGGAGATGTCCTTGTTATCGCGAAACAATTTTTCCGCCTGCTTATAGGCAATTTTCCCTCAATTTTCACCAGCACTTTTGTTTAATGTGTGAAATTGTATTTTCCGTTGCGGCAAAGGACACCACGAGTTTTTCGATCTGAAGGAGCCCACCAAAGTCCATGGGTAATTGAATCGCTCTCCAGGTCTATTTCTTACCTTTGTCTCTGGCTTTTCAGTTTTGTTCTGTTGTCTGAAATGCGAGATGGCTTTGGCACTCGGAGAAATAGTATTTTACATTTTGGAACTTTGATTTTTAACATGTTTGTAATCGGTATAAATAACTTAAAATGTTTACGGAACAAACTAACATATTTTTGTAGGGGTATGATATAGACATATTTAACACCGTTGATATATATTTAATAGTTTATAGCTTTTATTTAGTTTTAAGTCTTGGTCACAATCACTGGCTATCAACTGATCTCGCTCTCCGCTCACAACTCTGATAAGTTTAAGAGCGATGAGAGCAAGAGAGAGAGAGCCCAGCGAGAGCAAGCTCTACGACAACAACAACTAATACAGTAACTTATACAAACTAATAGATAGCAATCCTTCTACATTTTTTAAATAGAGAGGATAATAGAGAGGATTACTAATCACATATTACTATTAAAAATCAAACTTGTGGTCAAATCAGAACTTTAAAATCCACAGGGACCACTTTTTTGAGTGCATTAACTGCTGAGTGGTATGTGTTATCCGAGGAGATTCCATTGAGCCAGGAGCTGCAGCCAAGGCGCACCTTGAATTACAGTTGCTTTTTCCTGTTGTCTGTCTATTGTGGATTTGCTGGAGCAGACCAGATGGATGGGGCGGTGCTTAAGGAGCGGGAGACAAGTGGAAGCACGCATCAATTGCCAGGCGTTGGGATTGGATGGGGATGGGAATGGGGATGTGAATGGGGATGGGATGAGAATGGGGATGGGTATAAGATGAGATGAGATGGGGACACGGCACAGTTGCCATTGACAAAGGACGTCAATGTCGGGGAGTCGGGAGTTGCCCGCCGGTATCTTGATATTATTTTGCGTGCCAAATTGCTGCTAAGTATGCAATACTTATTGATAGAGGCAGGCACGAACCCACACATACACACATTCACACACACACTTCTGGTTTTTTGTCAAGCTGATTGACAACAAAGGATTTGGCGCGTAATGCGTCCCCAAGCCGAAATCACTTATTAGAATTTCCACCGGAAAAACCCCACCCCCACATCGAAGTTGCCAAGTCACCCAGCTTTATCTGTCATATCTCAGCGAATCTATTTTCTCGCCCATCCATTGTGTTTAGCTTTAAACTTGCAGGATTTCAGTCTTTTTCCATGTCGTCTCTGGCGTTTATGTTCCTTTAAATTGCGCTTTTGCGTTATTGGGTTACTTGGGACGCTTCACTCAAGTGGAATATGGCTTAAAGCTTGGCATTCTCTTTTTGCGTTCTCGCTTTTTATTATATATTTTTCTGTCTCGAGCGCAGGAATTTCTTTTAAAGCTTTGCAGCTGAGCATGATGAGCAGGGAAATCCCCTTAAGGACTCAACTTTTGTCTTTGCCAGAAGTTTGTTTCGTTAAATTTGAAAAGCCACATAAAGAGCGGGGTGTGAGTGTGAGCTGAGAATTCACCAAGGATGCACTTGTCGAATTTTTAGCTAATAAAAAACCCTTTTTCTCAATTAATTTTGGGCTTGCGAACTCACCGAATTCCAGGAAATGTCAATGCGGAGCACGGGACTCGTCATCTGCATGGTATTCAGCAGGGAGAAGTTCTCCAGGTCCCACACGCAAATGGTCCTGTCGTGACTGCCCGAGATCAGGACATCGCAGGCCCCGGCCACCAGGATTCCACTCACCGGCCCGCGGTGATGGGTGATGCGATGTCTCTGGAAGAACAATTGGAAATATATGATTTAAAAAGGGAATATTATACAAAAGACTGAAAATTGTTTCCTTTCCTTCAAAAAAAAAAATATATTTAAATTTGTTTACCAATTGGCTTGATTTTTGTGCAATTCGTTAACAATAGTAAATACAGTTTTCTTTGTTCCCTTATTTTTATATACTTTGTGGATAAGAGTATACAATTATTTTGACGTTCAACAATAAAAATCACAGTAGTCATTTTTAAATAAAAGAGTCAGGTCCCTGAATAAAATGATTTAGGTCTGACACACAAAAAGGAATCGGAGGCTAATGAAAATGAAAGTGAGTATTTCCAAGTCCCACGAGACTTCTGAAGGACCTTTACGTGTTTTGTTTTCCACACACAAAATTTGATTAGGAAAGGGACAGTTGCTTTATCATCTAAGCTCATCGAACGCCACTAATCGATGTGGTTTTAAATATTAATCACTGGTAGTGGTAGTGGAAGCTTTGTTACCAACCGACTTTGACTTGGCTTGCGTGTCACATGTGGTATGCTCAATTTTTTTTACCCCTGTTGTTTGTCACATTTCGTATGCATTAAGTTAATTACCACCTAGCATGCCAAGTTCCTCTTCCCAGGAAGCGGTTGCGGAAAATGCCAAAAGTTTGATAAATTACTTGATTACTTTAATAAAAAGCAAAAAACCGCCGGCGACATGAATGGAAATGCCGGCATGACACGGCGTATACGTTATATCGTAATTAATTCAATAAGTGCCCGCAACTGCAGGTGTAGTGTGTGCGTGTGTGTGTGTGGGGGTATGTGTGGCACTTCCGGTTCTAAAAAAAGAGTATTGCACCCCTGTCTAGAGTAGCGGAAAAATTGTGTAGGGCTTGCAGCAGCTGAGTCAGCGAAATTGACTTTAAAATATGCCCGGGGCCAACCGAGTGGCAATAAATCTAATTTCTACTATGTGTGTCAACAGGACGACGACAAGGACGAGAACAAGGACACCGTGTTTTCCCCCCACCAACACACACCACACACATACACATACATACTTGATATGCAAACATGGGGCATTGTGGGTAATCACAGTTTAATGTGTGCGTCTCTGAAATATCTACTTAGTATGACTTATGGCGGGGCGGAACCGGAAAAGTGGAACAGGACACCACCGGCAGCCTCCTGCCACGGTTCATTTGCCAGGCCGCGGAATGTGTAAACCCTTGTTCAACAAACAGCACACACATGCCAGCCAGATGGCATACACCCCAGCCGACCCCAATCCACAAATTCCCACCCATTCCCACCCACTTCCCACCAATGACCTTGCCTTCTGTTTAATGAAAGCATGCAGCATAGTTAGGTGGAATTTATTTTGGGCCAGAGAAATTATGCAAATGCATTCGGTCTGTTTGATCTGGTTTGCGGCGAGGTTTTGCAATTAGCTTCGGCAAATGTACTTTTCATTGCCCAAAATGAAAAGCGTTCGACGCATTTCAAATAGAACTCAAATAATAATTTATTAAACCAAGCGACATGTTGTTTGCTTTTATTTAACAAGAGTCAATCGATTTCAATTACAGCAAATTGAAATAAATGTGTAAAATTGAAAAGTTTTACATATAGTTGTGAACTTTTAGTCGAATAATTGTAAATAAATTGTTAGTTTATGGAGAAGACTGAAGCTATCAAAAGATATGTTAGCAAACAAGAGAAGCCAAGCATTTAGGTCAAGACAATAATGCTGTCTTTTTGCCTGTCTGAATTTTGACATTTTCTGTAAGCTTGCCTTCTTTGTTTTAAATTACTTCTGTGTAGTGCGACATTTAATGTATAACTGTCATTTATATTTTAGAAGGGTAGAAGTTGATAAAGAAACAGCTTGTTTTCATACATTGAAAGAAACTGTAAAATTTCCTTTAAAAATATACCTTTAAGTTTTGTACCTAAATTTACTGCTTGCTACCTAAATATTACAAAAAGCACTCCCAAGAGGCCATTATTAACTCATAGAGAAATAGCTTGTTCCCTTTCATTGAAAGAAACTGTAAAATTTCCCTTAAAAGTATACCTTAAAGTTGTGTACCTAAATGTACGGCTTGCTAACTAAATATTACAAAAAGCACTCCCAAGCGGCCATTATTAACTGATAAAGAAATAGCTTGTTTCCTTACATCAAAAGAAACTGTAAAATATCCCTTAAAAGTATACTTTAAAGTTTTGTACCTAAATTTACTGCTTGCTAACTAGAATATTACAAAAAGCACTCCCAAGCGGCCATTATAACTTTAATAATACTAAATATTTAAGGCCCTGATTTCGGTCAACCAAACTATGGTTTTTACGTATGAACAAATTTCAGTACCCCCACCGCATAAAACGTTTACAAATTAATCCATGCATGAAAATTCCTTGAAAAGCTTCATATAAAGTCGCCATTGTCCCGCTTTTAATTCGCTGGAAATTACCATTACGTCCCCCATTTATTGCTACATGTCTGGGCCATTGTGTTTGGGTTTGCTCACCAGTTTGCCGCTGGCCAGGTCCGTGATGGCGATGGTTGCATCCTCGCTGCTGCTTATGATGAGCGTGTTATTGACGCCAGCTGCCACGCCCGTAATGGGAGCCGTGTGGGCGTTGCTAGGATAAACGGAGAAACGGAGAAGCGGAGGATGTTTAGATAAATTACGCCTGCAGAGATTTACAAATTACGCTCGAGGCGACGAATGGGAAAATGGGAACGATAAAGAGTACACAGTGACATATGAAGTCCATTAATCAAGGAATAGAAATAAACGCTTCTAAAGTCAGCAGAAAAGTGATGTTGAATTAATCTAATTTAAATGGCATGAGTTATTAGTATTTCTTGTGTGAATGATTTTATAAAGTAATATCTGTGGTTCAGAAATGTTTAATATTTTGTTATGCATAATACTTTTTTAGCTTTTATTTTGAATATTATACTTAATTTAATTTTTTGTGATTTTTAAATTTGATTATTTATTGAATACTTAATCTTCTAATATATTTTTAAAGATTTTAAAATCTTATAAATTTTGAATAATTATGATAAAGATACAATTAAATCAAGAAATTCGCAACTCATACTGATTTTAAAAGGTGTATTTTGGTAATTGATAACCTTACTTAAGTGGGAAAAACCAATGGATAACCATTTAAAGCTAAAGACTGTTTTATGATTTTCTTTAAGAAATCCCCCTTTTCTCTTAGTGTACTCACTTAATGTGCGCCCGTCGCTCGCGGAACCCTACGTGCCACACGAGCACAGTGGCATCCTCGGAGCCGGTCAGCAGCAACTCCGACTCCGACTGGGGAGCCACCAGGAGGCACGTGACTGCCGCAGTGTGTCCTGCCGCAAATGGAGGAGGAGCAGATGTCGGAGATTAACTCGTCTGATGGCGGCACATTCCATTACACCGCACTTACCCTTGAAGATGTGCTCCAGGGAGTTGCTCATGATGTGCCACTGCTGCACGTCGCCGGAATTGGTGGCCAGGATGAGATGCTGCTTGGTGGGCGCCAGCCAGACGGCACGGATGCATCCCGTTCCGGACACCGTCATCGTGCGGATCTGCGAGGGCAGCGGAGCGGGCAGCCATCCGGTGAGCGGTACGAGGAGCGGTACCGCATAGCCGTCGCACCAGGCGGTCGCCGAGCGGACCGTCATGCTCAGCAGCGAGTTGTCGTCGTCGTCGTGCTCGCTGATCGGACGCAGCCAGGATATCAGCTGGGATCCCAGCTGCATGGGGTCGCGGGTGAGGACATCGCTCGACTTTCGGATCGTGTAGTAGATCAGCTCGATGTCCCTGTCCAGGATGTAGCAGCGCACGTGCTCGATCAGGCAGCGCAGGTAGCTGATCGACACCGTTTGCACCTGGAAAACAACATTAGCATTAACATTATTTAAAAATATATAATATTTTAATAGAAGTGATAGTCATGTTAAAAAAATATATATTTCCTTGGTACACTAGAAACGTAGATATAATTTAGAATAGGTTTTATTCCTATCTTAATTTTGTCAATGGTATAGACCTATTTATATTAAAGCTTCTAATAAAATGTCTACAAAATAAGGGAAATGAGTCAAGCACTTGAATGCTAAATTAGACTCTTTAATGTATTATTATGTATTATTAAAAAGTTTTGTTTTAAATCGAATTGCATATTAAGAATCAAAGCCTAATTACTAATTAGGGAAATGTTTAAGTTAGCAGATATTGAATCAATTTGTGTCTTATTTTAAATTTACTTTATAAATTCTTCATCATGCATAACCAATAACTGTAATTAACTGATTTCTGAATCTACTTGCTGTTACTTTGACAATACAATAAATGCCTCACTGATATTGATAGAAATATTTACAGCATTGTTTTAGCCAAACAATGCACATTGAAACCCAACCCTTTTTCACTTAATGTCAACTAGTGTGCTTTTGATCCAAAGTGGGTTTTCATATTGGTGTTAATAGAAAGGCAGACTTGACAGCTCTGACATTCTGGTAATAAAGCGAATACAAAGCTGAGTTAATTAAGATGTCCGGATGGTTCGCTACCCATTTGACGAATTCCTCCTGTTACCTTCTCATATTCCCATAATTCCTTACATATTTCCAATATTTGATATAAATAAAGTCTTCTCAATTGAAGCCCTTTCAATTTAGCCACTTTAAAATGTGTATTTAAGCAGTGTGAAATCGATTGAAATAATTTCGAATTCAATTGGACTGGGCGTTAATTAGATGCAAAATGGTTCATATTTTATTTATGCTTGTTGCACGTTTACTCTATGCACGGTTTCGATGTTTGCCATCGGGAATGCAAATATTGGCAGTTAAAAATTTATCATAAAATTTATTTCACAAAATGGATACAAAAAAAAAAGAACAAATAAAATCGTTAAATTGATTGGCTCTCATCCAAAACAAAAAAATCAACTCACACACACACGCTCCGAGAGTCACAAAAGTTTAATTGCATACTTTCCCAACTGAATGAAATTAAAATGGAATGAAAATTAAATGAGCTGAATTGCCAAGGGAGATCAGGGAATAATGGCAAATGGCAAATGGCCAACTGCAGTGAAACAATTAGGCAAGCGAGTTTAAAGGACCAACAGCTGGCCGAGCTTTGCTTGAATTTTGCATTTTCCGAACCGAAAATCCGCTCAAATTTGATTATCACATTTTACTTTTGTGAGCCTTCTACTGAGCTCGACTTCAGCTGTCTATCTGCCTGTCGTTTTCAATTAAAATTATCCAACAGTTTGGCAGCTTTAACGATTTATTGCAATTAGGCTATTTTCTACACAGAACAAAATGTAGAGCAAACAACAATCTTTACTAAATTACTACATTTAAATAAATAAACTTTAAGAAAATTTGAAGCTGGCAATAAGTTAAGAGTCTTCTGGTAACTACATATTTTTCAGGTCACTGTACAATTTTACCACATAAATGCTTTTAAATGTAAAGCGCTTTAAATGAAACCATTTTAAAGTAAACTGTTTTCTCTTCCTGATAAAGTAGGCCAATCTAAGTTCCAACTACAAAACTAAATTTTCCACTCAACGATTTTATTTATGGAGTGACTGGGGCACAATCAATAATAAATAAACCATTTTTCCCCATAATTTAGTTTCACTTCCAGCTTTCACTTCGTCATCTGTGCCTTTGAATGAGCAAATTAACTTTGTGCCCATTTGCTGGTGCTAAATTTTGACATGTAAGCGGAAACTGTCAGTTTGATTGCCAAATTAGCCAGGCAATTAAGAGGAACTCACTGCCGGGGTCCACTGATTGCAGCTCCAGCTGGGAGGGGAAACAAGGACGAAACTAATTGGGGAGCTTACCGCCGCCAGCAGGAAGTCGAAGTTGCAGACAGCGATCTGCTTGAACCGCGTGGTGTCGTCGGATCGCATCAGGTGGTGCCAGCTCTCCTCCACGTGCCGCATGCTGTAGCTGACATCCGCGGCGATGGGATTGTAGAAGGTGGAGGTGTCGTCGTTGTGGTGGGTGGACGATGACTTCCGCCCGGCGGAAACGGTGGACACCGCCGACAGCGAGTCCTTCTCGCGCTCCCTCTCCTTCAGGCTGATCACCGACTTGGTCTCGCTGCGATTCGACTCGTTCTCCAGTGTGCTCTCATCCTCGTCCTGCGGAAAGAACAGGTTGGCCAGCTCACTGTGCAGGCTGCGTGTCCTTTGCACGTCCATGTACCGCCGCTTGGCCACCGAGGAGCAGTAGTTGTGCCGCCACTGGATCAGCACCTTGCCGGACATTATCTTGTCGTGCAGGAGCAGTAGAAGGTCTGCCAAGTATAGGAAACAATATTTGTTTTTATAAATGGGATTAATATATTAGCAATATGACTATATTAATAAAGCTACCTGGTCATTAGTGTAAATTAATTAGCAAAGTGAATGTTTTTTTATGAAATCATAATCAATAATAAATAAACCATTTTTCCTTTTAATTTAGTTCAACTTCCACCTTTACTTTGTCATTTGTCCTTTTGAACGAGCAATTTAAGTGCATATACATTTGTATCTGACGTAAATTTACATATTTATTAACATATTTTATGTCGACCTAACAAATCAGACTGCATAAAGAGAGTTAATTTCCAAAAAAAAAATATAAAATCAGTTGTTGGTAAATATAATAAGTGCCTTCAAAACAAGACTCAAACATTTAAATCATTCTGCTTAGGATAACATTTTAAGTTGAAGGGACTCTAAAAATGGCTTTAGACTTATATATTAAAAGATTGCCAAAATATTTGTTGAGAATCTTCAAGAATCTATACAAATGTCTATAGAAAATATACATGAAATATATGTTTTAAGTCATATCCTTATCCGATCCCTTCTCTTCACCCATTAATCCTCCCGCAATCCTTCACTCACCCATCTCACGGTGGATCTTCTTGAAGGTGGCAAATGAGAAGTGCCCGTTCTTGGTCTCAATCAGCGACTCCGGATCATCAGTGGGCATGAGCAGCTCCAGTAGCTCCGTCTCACTCAGCCCGTACTCGGAGCAGGTGATGTAGGCGGCCAGTCCGCTCACCGCCTGTCGGCCGTAGTTCCGCTCCAGCTGGTCGAACTGCTGCTCCACGTACAGGACGAAGCTCACATCCTTGGGGATGCACTGCGGCGGGATCTTCAGCTGGGTGGCATAGTCGCCCAGACTCAGATCAAACTGGTACTCGGCGGACTTGAAGCGATCCCGCTGCATCGGGGTGAACTTGAGCTGCTCCACGGGCGTGGTGGAGCTGCAGATGATCTGAACGTTCCAGGGCAGCGATGTGGGCAACCACGAGAGCGCCGTGACAATATCGCAGTCCAGCGGATTCAGCAGATGCAAATCATCGATGAACAGGAACAGCACATCGTTGGCCATGTCCTCCACTTTTCTCAGCAGGTTCTGGAACCAGGTGTTGATGTACAGCGGATCGAAGGAGGCGTCCTTGGGCAGATAGCCCTCCGGGATGTTGAAGATAATGGAGATCTGCTGGCACACGACGCGCAGCAGTTCCAGATTGTAGGCGGAGCGGGGCGTGGCCTTGGCAAAGCGGATCACACGGTGAACGCGGGTGGATCCAAACCAGCTGCCCACCTGGACGTACAGGTGGCTCAGGATGGCACTCTTGCCGCTCCCGTCTGCCCCACAGATGAAGTACGGAGCATGCCGGCTGCCATTCCGGAAGTTGGCCATCAGATTCTGGCGGAGCTGTTGTGGCACTCGCGACTCCACCAGAGCGGCACTGTCCGTGTGCTCCCGCAGGATGCGCAGGTGCGTCGCGTGCTCGTGAAAGATTTCCTGAAATCGCAGAAATATACAATATATATCACTTAAAAATTAATTTCTAATAAAAAATGTTATGCTTAACATAACTACAATGTACTTTAGAGAGGTACTAAATAATATGATGCCTTTAAAAACGCAATAATTATATTCGAAAGCGAACTATTTTTTTGTTTCATTAAAAATTACTCATACGCCATGTGTGCCACTAGGGACTTTGTACAAAAACGTCTTTTATTTGATTTTGAACCTTGTCAAACCTTTAACTTCTTTAAATATGAGTCTCATTTTTTGATAGCAAATAAAACACACTCATTGTTACCTGAATAAAAAGTCAGTATTGCATCAGAGTCATTAGTACGTATGAGTGATAAGCTTTAAAGTCAATGCGCTGACCCTAAAACACATTTATTTCAACAAATATCTTTTGGAAGCAATTGAAAAACGTTTAAAAATCAATTTAAACTAGGTAAACGATTTTATTTAGCTTTTTAAGTATTTGTTCTGCATTTTTACGTTTAAAGTATAAATTGCTTGTTGTTTTTGCACAAATAAATTGTTAGATATTTGTGTACATAAGTGCTCAAATATTCACTAGATGAAGCCAAGAAACATACAAATAACAATTTAGGAGTGAGAAACATGAATATGTTTAATTATCATGTGATGCCAGCTCTGCCGTAATCAATTATAAACTGTGCAAGGTAACAAGTTAAATCAACATAATTCGCAGTCCGTTTTTCAATTTCACATATCAATTAGATAAGTTGATTTTAGGAGTTAAACCAACGTATGCATAATTATTAAATGCGTTAAATATGCTTTAAATTATTATACGAGTGTGGTGACTAGTTGTTAAACAAGTTCAGCACTCTGTATGTCATTTTTTTACGGAATGTAATTATTTTTGATTGCGGACATATGAGAATCATTTGCATAGAAATATATTTTTGAATGTTTGCAAGCCGGTGGCTGCTGTGGTTTTGTCCGTAATTGGATTTGCAGCAACCTGCCACCGGCAGACACATCCCATGTCCCGGTGTCATTTCCATCCGCCACCCCCTTTTAGTTTTTCATCTCAGACGGACCAGCTTCCGCATGTGACCTCTAAGAGGTCCTCCTCCACTCACACCTCCGAGATGTTGGTGTTTCAGCCAGCGAGTAAATAAACCCGCACATGTATTGCCAAGTGTCACCCAAGAACAGACCACGTCATCAGCATCAGCATCAGCATCAGTATCCCCATCAGTCTGAATGCGAGTGAGTGGCATTCACCGTGTTTGCCACGTAACTTTGTTTACCTTTGCCTTTGCCTTTCCTTTTACCTTTGCCCACCTGCTGGGCTTGAGTAGGTTGTACTTAGAAAAAAATACAGCTCACTTTGGTGACTAGTACACTAATTTATATGGTAGCCCTTAAAGCATCAAAAAAATACGAAATAAATAAATTACCAAGTGGTTAATATAAGCAAACAATTAAAAGTTTTTTTAAATGTTTATTTAATTTGAATTTTATCAAATTAGTTTTTTTGTTAGAGCGGTAAATGATTAATAATTTAAATATTAAAAGACTGTTAAAAATAATAAAGTTTTGTTTAACTCCAATTGAGTTAGAATTGGTTGTTTTCTAAAACACAATCAAAGAAACTATAAAAAAAAGACTTTTATTGTATGAATTTAAAGGTTTTTTTTCCATTTAATTTAATTACTCCACCTGTGTTAGATACAATTTTTAATAAATATTTCATTTTTAGAAAATATTACCTAAAACCACAAAATTTCTAAGAAATTGCAAATAAATGCCTTTAACAAAGAATTTGGCAAAAATAAGTTTCATTGGGTACATATGTCCCAGGGCAAAATTTATGATTGAAATATCAAAATACATTTTTTGTGAGTGTCAGTCACCTTGTCTGGCAGTAGCATGTTTGCCACTAACAAGTAGTCATCACACTGTCCTTGTCAGGATCTTGAGCTGAGACTGAGACTGAGTCTGATTTTGCGGCGGAGTATGTTATACCATTTCTTGCCAGTAAGCGGCTTTTGCTTTGTAAATCTCATTTGACAGCATCTGCGTAATGCATTTCTCGGCGACACGACTACCGAATCAATATGGCCAGAAGCTGCTGTCTGTCGCCCCCCTTTGTGCCCTTTTCCACATTCCTCTTAAAGCCACCTCAGTTGCCGCTTAATTAGTTGGCATTTGACTTGCTTTAATTTCATTTCAGGGCTTCACACACAAGGGTTGCGCATACGACGTGTTGCACCAGGTGAGGATTATGGCGAAGTGTGGCGGAGAAAGGGGGGCTGCACACTTTGCATATTTCTTGGTTGCGGCAACGAATGCCAAAACATTTTGTCAAAGAGCAGGTGGAGATGGGTTTTTCCCAGGCAACACTTTTATCCGCATCGGTTGAGGAAGAATGGGTGAATGGGTGGGTGTGGGATGTTGACCGGGCCTGAATGCAGTTTACGTTGCTGCATCGTAAAGTGCAAACAAGGGACAACCTGACTGGGCGTGGCTACATTGTGCCCAAGTGTAAGTGTGTTAATATGTCAGAGGCGGTGGAGAAAAAGGGGCACGAGCCATCCGTGAAAGAAAAACGACGAAGGCGAGGCTAGAGCTAGGAGCAGTGAGCCGGCAACTGGTAACTTGTAACCGGTGCTTATACGCAGACAAAGAAAATTGTTGGCTCTTTATTAATAGAGAAAATTATGTTTAGAAAATGTTATAATGTAAAAATAATGTAAAGTTATTTTAGTACTGGTATAAATCGGAACTATTAATAAAAAAAAAAGATTTGCGAGTTAAGAAACCAAAGTGAAAACATCCAAAAAGATTTCATTGGTATTTATCGTCTCGAAAAAGTAAAAATCTATCTTTAGCTCTGTTTCTTGATAAATTAGTGTTCAAAATATTGAAATTATTTTAAATTTTAAATCATTTAAGTAGCCCATTAATGGCTATATCAATTATTTATTTTGTTGAATAAATGTTCTTTAAAAGTTGGTTAAGGTCGGACTACAATATCTTCATTCTGTCGATATCCTTTTTTGAAAACACTGAGTAAGCCAACATCAATTTGTTGGCTTATGTGTTCATTAAAAAAATGTTTTGTTTTTATTGGTTGTTAAAAGCCCCAATATTTTCTTAGTGCAGCACTCGCATTCACCCGCTAATGGCAGCGACCAGTTCGCATTACGCCTCGTCCTTCGGCGGCGACCGAGCTGAAATGTTAAATGCTTTCAACAAAAGCCAACAAGAGGTGGCGTTTGGCGGGGGGTGGGGCGTGAAAGGGGGCGGAAAGTGGCGGCGAGTGAACTTATGCAATGCAGGGCCAGGCAGAAAACCGCAACTGGAACGGAAGGCGATCTGAGTGGAGCTAAAAAGCTGAGAGCAGCGGCAACCTTCAGCTAAACGATTTCCTCAGCCATTTGCCGTTTTTGGGCCAACTCAATTCCAATTGGTTTTTATTGCAGGAAATCTCTTTCAAACTCAATTTCGACAACTGTCATATGCAAAGCATACATTTTCGGGCATCCTTTTTTTCCCGAACACACACATACAGCTGTGATCAAAAAAATAAAATTCAAATCAAAGGATCTAAAAATATACATTTATGATGAAAATTAGCTTATCTTTGTAGCTAAAATACAATTAGAAAGTTAAGGATTTTGTATTTTAATTCATCGAATTATTTTTGAATTGTACCACCAAAATATTTTGCAAAATTTTTAACTATTGTTATCATTTTGAAGATATTTTTTTATTTTTATTTTAACAGACAATCGTGAATCGTAGCATATGTTATAAACTTCATAAAAATATAAAATACTGATTTAAAATTGATAGAAAATACTTCTACCGCTTACAAAAAGTAATATTTAATGCTATTATTTTGATCACAGCTGTATATATAAACGAGAAATGCACACAACTTTACCCGTTGAATTTTCCTAGGAACTGCATTTGCCGAACAAAAATCTAAACATATTTCAGGTGAAAGCTGATATAAAGAGAATCTTGGAAAAGTTTTTATTTGCCCACATTCTTTTTACATTATTTTTAAGAGTGGCTTGTGTTTTATGTATATTTCCCAAATTCGTTTTATTCTGCAAATGACAACTTAATCGCTATGCATATAAAGTTGGTACCTATTCAAACTTCAAATTTTGAAAGCTCATGTTTTCTTATTTAACTGCAAACAGACTGTTTGCTCTTTTAAATATTTATTAAAGTTTACTTATGCCAGAAACTCTCCTTTGAAGCTTAATTCACCTGCCACATGCCAAACATTTAATTAACACGCAGCCATTAGCCGAGAACATGAGACTTTGTGGCGTGGCCCATAAGCGGAACAATGAGGGAAAACCAAGAAAAGCTCAAAAAAAAAAAACATAAAAAACAAGGTAACGCAGAATCATAAAGGCCTGCTCCTTTGAGCGTAATTCTTGGAATTAATTTATGACTCTTCGGTTCAGCCGTTGGCCAACCAACGAATAACAATCAGAATTGCTGTTGATTAAATAAGCGGTCAGCGGTTTAGAGAAGTGGGGAAAGTGCTGCGAAAAACACATTTAATTTAATTCGCTGCCCCAGGCGTTTTGTTACCTGTCTGTTGAGCTAATGGAGAAACTCACCTGCACAGTCTTTTTCCTCCCCTTGATTACGTCGGGATCATTGGTTATGTGTGCCTCGATTAGCAGGCGCAGCTTGTCGGTGACCTTGTTCTTGAACTTGCTCAGGTAGGACTCGTGGTCCTCGTTGTCCGGATCGATGGCCTCGCTGGCGGCACTACCAGGCACCCTGTAAAGTGGCCAGAGCCTTAATTAGCAGGCAATCATAATCACAAATCTCCGGTGGCCAATAATTACATCGCGGTAACCCAACGCGCCTAATGGTTCTGACTAATGTCTACAAAATACCACTGGTGTTTAATTAACTATTCTCTTTCGTTATTGATTTAAGTGAAATAGTGGAAAGTAATGTAATTTAAGTTTATAGAATTTAGTGTTTACATAAATAAATAATAAATAAATGAATTTAAATATTTTTAAATGTATATAGCAGTATATATTTCAAATTCCTTACTGTTTAATATAAAAAGAAGACCGCATGAAAATGAAAAGTTTTCGATGCATAAGTAAATCACTCTTAACTTTTGAATAAAAAGGTGATTTAGCAGAACCAAAGTTTTAATTTACATAAACTTTGCATGAGCTAATAAAGCGATTTCCTCTTTTCATTTGGAAATGGTAAAGGTTATAATCGTGAAACTTTTTTAGATTGTGAATAAGGATTTATTTAAGTTCCTAGAGTTGTGATATTAATTTTTTTAATAGTGAGCCACTTAATCACTTGTGTAAGTTATTATATTTATAGATTTTTTTTTTGATTCAAGTTGTAGTTTCCGAAATATATCTTATTCATTTATTTGGAAGACTTACACCAGAGTTGTGTGATTATCGGTGGAGAGGTTCATGGTAAGTTCGTCCTTGATTTTCCGTAGTCGTTCTCCTACTTCAACATCCCGCTTGCTGCACTGTGCGGCACGTTCTCGAAAAACTGCCAAGATTTTTTCACTAGTAAGAGCTGAAAAATAAATAAATGAAAAATTATAAATAATAATTCAGATTAAAGGTAGTTAATTACTTACCCATGGCTTGAGTGACCTCCCTTTCGATCTGCGTGCGTCGAAGTAGCTGAACCCGATCAACAAAATCCAATGATCGGCCAGATGTATTGGCTCCTTGGACCAGAGATTGCAAGGCTACCTCAAAAAATCTCTGCATCTGCTGCGATTCCACAAGCCAGGCATCCACGGGCAGCAGTCTGGAATAAAGTAAGTTAATCAATAACTGGTCGACCAATTCCAGATGTCGAATCAAGTGTTGGCATTTCCATATTTGCTCTGTCCCACCCTTTTCACCGCCCATCCAAATATTTGCCAAAGTTCAACTCCAATTGAGTTGCCAAACAAAACGAAAGTGGCACATGGATAATTTCAGTCAAACATGGGACAATGGAACGGAAACAGAACTTTGACAAATATTGGGTAACTTTGTCCATAACTATTTCGCTTGCAGTTGGAATTTTGGATTACTGCACTAACAAACAACAAAAAAAACCTTCAAAGCGGATTGTCAATTTTTTTTTGGTGAGCATGTGTAACCAATCAATATTCTCCATAAACGTTTTCTGTTTTTTTGCTTTTTAAAGCAAAATTAAACATAACATCATATAAATGTTGATGGTACTTTATAGATATTTAGCTAACTCACCGATAATCCTGCTTAAGATGCCGTTTCGATTGAGATTCGTCTTCTTCGTACCACTTAGTAAGTAGTGCCTTTTGGTCAGCTGTGATCTGTGGATCGCCAAGGACTGCAGAGAAGATGTCCTCATCCATTTTCGTGGGCAGGAGCTGACGACCAATGCCATCGCCCACAAGCACCATAAAGAAGGCGCTCTTCGTGTGGGCGTGGCAAATGTCGATCTCGTGGAGATAGTCATGGATCATATAGGGATCCCGGTCCAACTGATTAATCTCCAAATCGCCAGTGCCAAAGTGCATGTCCACGAACTCCAGCTAAAAACAAATTATAACAAATTAAATAAATTTATCATTAATTTTGTTTTCTATTAATTGAATAATGGTCACTTTTGTGTAGGTAAATCATGCTAATATTAATAAATTTTACTCAAAAACACACCTTAAAGGTACTATTAATATTTCAAGAAGTTTTTGAAAGGGCTAAAAATATGTCATAAGACATAAAACTTGTCGATTTATTTGACTTAAAAATATTAAATGGTTGTTGATTTATTTCACTTTTTATTAATATTGAATGATTGTTGTTGCTCTCTACAGAACTTTTTAGAATAATCTACCAAATTTTATTTTGTTAGTTAACTGCAAATAAAATACATTTATTCTTACGTTTAAGTAGCAATATCAGTATTTTTAAATAACTCTAAGTAAAAATTTTAAAACAATTTAAAACATTTTTTAAATAACTCTAAAAATTTAAAACATTTTAAAACATTTCTACTTATAGTTATTTAAAAATACTGATATTGCTACTAAAACTTAAAATAAATGTAATTTATTTGCAGATAACTAACAAAATAAAAATGTTTAGATTATTTTAAGGATATCTGTACATTTACTGTATATTAACATAATTTTAAAACACTTCATAAAATCGGATTTTTGTTCTTTATTATAAATTATTAACCAACTTTGTGATATTTTAAATCTGTATTGAATAGGACCCACCTCGATTTGGCGGTCATCGTAGAGGGTCTGCAGCTCGGGACCGACCAGCTCGAGGAGCATGCGGCGCTCCTGGTTGAACTCCTGCTTCAGGCTGGCCACGTAGATCTTGATGAGGAGCGGCTTGGGCAGGCGGGTGTGGGCGGAGGTCACGCCCCTCAGTGCGTTCAGCACGCTCTCGTCGACGGGCGCCGCCATTTCCCTGGATTATTGGTTTGTTTTTCTTCGACTGTGCCTGTGATTGAGTTTGTGGTGTGCTTGCGCCTCGCCTGTTTATTTAAGTTGGCCGAAATCAAGCAGCATCGTTGCGGTTTTTCCAGAATCAGCTTCAAGCAGCCCGCAGCTTTGGCACATGTTCAACTTGGGCGGCAAATAAATTTGGTATCTGTATCTGTATCTGATTCAGAGTTTCTATCTGCCAGCGGACTCCTCGCACTCCACGCACTCAGTCGGCGAACCCACACGATTCCTGGGCATAGCGGGCCAAAAGTTTATCCTTCTCGATTCAGCTGCAAAAATAAAAATTGAAAAGAGCAAAAATTGTATTTATGGTAAACTTTTTGCATAACCCCAAACGTAATAAAAAACGAAGCCACGCGAGACAGGAAAAGTTTCATCCCATGATCAAGCGTGGGATAAGTCCATATCCATATACTACATACATGTACTGTCAGCCAAAAAAGGGGGAAAACGCATAAGTTGGCCAAGTCAGCAAGTGTTAACATTTGACAGAGTTGTTGATTGAAACATTTGGGCAGAATATTTGTGGCCTTGCCAAGAAGGAGAGGAAGTTTTGCCCTTATATTATAAGTTGAAGAAGGAAGGAAGCGTTTTAGCTTTGAAAGTAAGTCAAATTTATTTTATGGTCCACAAGAATTGCAATTTGCTACAAAGTCAAAGTAATTTTAACGTATTTGTCAGTTTCTTTGTTTGTCATTATTTTCAATAAATATGTTCATTTCCATATCTAAAGGCATTGGACTTTAATATACATCATAAAGGGGTAGACCAAAAATTGAAAAAGGTTATTGGACAGTGAAAGACCTTATTCATTATGAAACATGCTTAAAGTAATGATTATTGAACCAAGTATTTGTCAGTTTCTTTGTTTGCCATTATTTTCAATAAATATTTTTAATTTCCATATCTAAAGCCATAGAACTTTAGTATACATAATAAAGGGGTAGACCAAAAAATTAAGTAGATTATTGAACTGTAAAAGAGCTGATTCATAATAAAACATACTTAAAGTAATGAATATTGAACCAAGTATTTGTCAATTCCTTTGTTTGACATTATTTTCAATAAATATTTTTAATTTTCATATCTAAAGGCATAGAACTTCAATACACATGATAAAGGGGTAGGCCAAAAAATGAAGTAGGCTATTGGACAGTAAAAGAGCTGTTTCATAATAAACCATACTTAAAGTAAGGATTAACGAACCAAGTATTTTTTAAAAACGGTTTTGTATTTGGTTTTAAAATGATTTGTTAAAAAAGAAAAGCAACCACAGTAATGTTTAACTACAGCTCAAACGATTAAAACTAATTGAGAATACGGTTTGCCTGCTTTAAGACAAACACGGACTTGAAAGGGGCCAGTGGGGCATGTCCTGTCGGAATCCTTCTGCTGTGCTGCCACTAATGAAGACCCCTTCCCCTCGTCCCGTAAGGTCCTGTCTGCCGACCGCCAAACAAAATCGATTGCCATTAATTCCGCTTCAATGAGTTGGCTAAATTGCTCGTTAGGACATTGGTGGAGGACAGGACATGGCGTGGTCCTGCGTTTCCTTCAGTTCCAGTTCGTCCTGCCATTTTATGTTCCTCCATTCCGAGGTGCAAGTGCCTTGGGTGTCAGTTTCAATCAGCCTTCGCAGCACACACACTCTCACACGTGTTGCCCTGTCTCAATCTGGGTTATCTCTTAAATATTTGATTCCCAGCGAATTAAGCTTAATGAGCACCTCGCCCGCCCAACAGGCAAGTCAAAGCGTTCCCAATGATGTGAAAATTATACGACCTGGACAAGTGAAAGACCCAGTTTAGCTGACCACAGACAAAAAAGTGGTTAAGCCACTGTAACGACAACCATATATCCGCTTAATATTTATTCTTTGCAAGGATTATCATTTTTTTAAGCCATCAAATTTGGAGAACACGTGTTATTGTGTTGACAAATTATGATGAATATGCCAGCCATTTAAAACATTATGTTCGACTTAAATATGCTTACACTTTGGTGAAAAGCCATTAAAAAACAATATGCTTGACAACATTAATTATGTTTGGCTCACTTTTGGTGGAAAACGACAGAATATAAAGCTCCGTCGAAATAAACGACTCATAATTGGAAATTTGATAGGTCTAGTCTAACCAAAAACTCGATTGAATTTCTGGAAACATAGCAGAGCATTGAAAAACTTTATAATTATGGCCTCAATGAGATAAATTACAATGAGCGTAAAAACAATTACCACCAAATATGCTTGGAAAAATGTAATATTCCTTTTTTTTTAAATTTGTCAGTTTATTGAAAATTAAATGCGATTATGTGTGAAAAAAATTAAACATTATTGGAAGTAATTTATTATGATAATAGGATGCTTAGAATTAGGGAAAAGCACACAATTAATAATAAGCTGGTCAAAGTTATTATTCTCATTTATGATGATAATGACTTAAATTAGCAATTGACAAAATTTTAAATCTTTTAATCTTAGATTTATTTGTGCTTAGCTCAGATTCAATGAATTTCTCTATTAAATACAGTATTTTAACAGCTATTGAAATGCTACAATACAAAATGGGTAATTGAAAAGTATTGCCTAATGATTTATGTCTAGATAAAAAAATTTATTCATTTATGCTGTGATTTTTAAAAAGCTTGTTAGTTATTTTACATATAATTGTTATAACATGCTAGTTTAAAGATATCACATTATATGTTTACATTTTTGACTATTAATACAAGTTTTTTTTGCCTTAAGCTTTCCTTTTGAAAAACTACATAAACACTTGTGCGTTATACCCTTTGGGTTGTAAAATACTGGGTGAATGTATGTAATACCATATACAAACAGGCACATGCCTAGTAGCTAGTTCCATGCTTTCATGTTTAACAGACAATTTACCTTGCCTAGGAATGATCGTTATTGGCGATTAACCCCATTATTAGTCAATTTCCGACGTTTTAGGCCGGCGTTTCGTCAAAACTGTCAAATAAGCCAATGTTCTTGGGGCATGGGCTTGGGCTTCTATCGATGGATTGGTTGGGGGATATTAATGGCTGTTGGCAAACACAATTTCTTCTTGTGTTGCCGTAGCTATTACTCTTTCATTGGGCTGTTGGCTATTGGCCATCGTGGCTACTGTGGGTGTCAAATGGCCCCCATTCCCTAATGGCGATAGCCATGTGTATATCCATGGCTCTGTTGCATTGAATAAGGAATGCCCAGTGACTGCTGTCGATGCCATCGATATCCTGTTAAATATTAAGAGGCACAAGGAACCTTTCAACGCCTTCTGTCCAGCGAATGGAATGAAGAAAGCTTGGTATTGCTGCAATGCAATGTGCATTCCTTTTGCATTTCCTATGAAACCGATACGATGTACATAAAAAGTTACTGAATTTGTAATGCAGCAGGTGAGGTGCTTGCTACATATTTAATTTAATAATTCCCCAAAAGGAAAAATATTCTGTATTATTGCCTTGCCTCTGACTTAAATTATGTTTCAAGACAAGGCATCCACTTTAGTTTTTCATTTTATATTTACCTAATATATTATAAACTACAAAAGAAAGCATAAAATGTCAACTACAGCGTGGAAAAATAAGAATTTCAAAATTTAATAAGCCTCTTTAAATAAATTTCAGAAAATAATAACTGCTGAGTTATTTTTTGCATACATTTAAAAGCTATTGCGGTTACAAATATTTTCTTTATTATAAGTTTTTTTTTTGTAATGTTAATAGCATTATGGCATTTTCTCAAGCCCAGTTTTCGGAATATGAATAATTTTGTATATATATGTATTTATTTTTTCTTTCTTTTGCCCTACTGGCTTTTCGCAGTTATTCATTGAAAACATTGTAGTTGCAATCACTACAGTGCAGACATATGCTATCCACAATTCAATAAACGCGTTATCGAGCCAATCTCGACTGGATATGACCATATTTTCTTGGCAAGTTTATTAATGGATCCAAGCTCGCCGGCCAAATAGCCATAACCCCTGACCCTTGGTGATTTGCACAATCGAATGAGTGCTCGGCCCAGCATCCATAAACCAAAATGAAAGTAAAATATTGGCACTGACACGCTAGACATAAATAAATAAATAAATGATAATAAGCTAAAGGCCGCAACAGGCAGGACCAAAATGGAACACAGGACAGGAAAGAGCCCCTGAAGAAGGAAAAAGCCCAGAAAAGGCCTTGGGCAAAGTCAGCAGAATTCAGAAGGAAAAACAAAACACGGAACGGGCTGAACAGAAACGTATGGGGAGGCATTAATAATAAATCCGATGCAGTGTATGTGTGTGTTTTAGCCCGCTTAGCTGCTCATTTTTTGTATAAATATTTAAGAGAAAAGAAAATAACAACAGGCGAATTCCGGGCAGGCCAAAATTAGAACAGTCGCCTTTCATTTGCAAATGCCAGCGTGCAGAAAGTTTTCCCAGCAGTTATTACCTGCATTTGTATGCCAAGGAGAAAACCGAGCCGAAAAGTATGCCACAGAACTTGCTCCTCCTTTTCAGCTTTCTCCGTGTCTCGTGCAGCGTCGGAAATAGCGAGAAAGCCGTAGAAAGTAAGCAAATATGCGTGCGTGTGTGTATGGGTATTGAGTGTGTTTCATTTTTTTTCGGCACAGCTGGGGCTCTGAATCTGCACAGTGGGTTTTAAAGGCCTTTAAGCCATGTGACCACACTGCGTATGAGTAATTTCATTGTACTCATAAAGTTTATTAATTAAAGATTGTTTGCTTTGCTTATAGTTAAAAACTAGCATTAGGTATAAGAAAAATGGTGCCAATTATATTTGCATCTTACATACATTATTTATATTTTAGCCCACACTGCGGATAAGTAATATTAGATGTGTATCTTTTCTATATTAATTAAATTGCAAAGAAATCAATTTACAAATCAGAACAACTAAGTCAGTTAAGTAGTAATTGTTATTAATTTTTATTTTTTAATAATTCGCAGAATTTTCAAAGCTTACAAATAGATAACTTTTTAGCCAACTAAGCTGCGTATGAGTAATTTTATTGAACTAAGTTTATTAATTAAAGATTGTTTGTTTTGCTTAAAGTTAAAAACTAGCATTAGGTATTAGAAAAATGGTGTTAATTATATGTGCCTCTTACAAACTTATTAATATTTTAGTCCACACTGCGGATAAGTAATGTTAGATGCGCAGCTGTTCTATATTTTTTAAAGGCAAGCAAAACGATGTACAAATCAGAACAACCAAGGCAGATGAGTAGTAATTGTTATTAATTTGAATTATTTAATAATACCCAAACTTCAAGGTTTACATATAGTTAACTTTTTAGCTAACCAAGCTAACATAATTTCCGAAACTTGTTGCTTGAGGCTCTAAGTTTATAGCTAGAAGTTATCCATTTCGACCAGTGTGCCATGGAATTTCTCATGACTCTCATTGAAATAAAAGTTTATGCCGCCATCAGGCCAGACGTGGCTTCTGCTTTCTGCCTTTCGCCATCGCCCCCCTTTGATAAATACAAAATGAGCTGCCATTTGCCGAAAGTTGCCCCTGCTCATTCTCGTCGCGGTACAATTGATTCTGTTCGCTTCTGTGTTTCTTATTTTTTGTTCCTGGTCCATCGTGAAAATTGAGCAATTTCGGGTCTCAACTGGTTGCCCCAGCTTCCAATCGGCACCAAATTGCCATCGTTCGATTCTGGGCAGTTTCCTGTAATCAGCTACGTGTTCGGACGCATTAGGCAGTGAGCGGGCAATTTGCATGAATCGAGCTTTGATTTATGAAGGGAAAATACGATTGCACATCCTGGATTTTGTTTGGCCACGAGGAGGACCCCCTGTTGTTGGCTCTTTTTGGGGCACTGACTCTACACTCCATAAGTCAATTCTGTGGCTCTTCGATGGCCCTCGAAACTCGAAACCCTTTTCAATCCCCGGACTCGACGAGCCGAAACCAATTGTGCTCCGCTCGCCCGAGGCTTTTAATTTTCAGCCCTGTTCTTTGACAATTTTGTGCTCTGCTTACCTGAAGGTCATCGTCACATTGCCCACTTTTGAAATTTTCAAAAGCAGCTGCTGCCGGGTCCGCATTTTATTTATGCCGAGCAGGTAGCAAAGAGATGGGGAAAGGATAGCGGGGAAATGAAATGCAAAAACAATTCCAAGTGTGTCTTTCATTCGGAGCCCACTTGTCGTCTTTTCTGCGTCTTTGTCTTTGGTTCAGACCACCCTCAGCCCTTTTTCTTGGGGATGGTAACAGAGCTGGCAAATACAGCAAAATATAGCCAACTCAAGTTGGGAAAGTAGCTCCGAGATGGGATTATATTTTAAGATTTATGATGTTTATAAAAATTCAAGGCCCTACCATTTGTTAAGCGTTATAATTACATGCTAAAAATGGTCTAAAATGGTGTTGAAAAAAATACATCAAATGTAAAAAATTACTGTTGATAAATATTTAAAAATATAATATATGCCAGCACTTGAAGTACAGTAGCTCCTTTTTTAGTTAAAATAAAAGTTCTAGTTAACACAACTAATTTATTTAATAAGCAAAAACATTCCGTCTTAATTAACTTTTTTATTGTAAGATAATGACATAAATTGTAAGATAACAATTGAATTTTACAAAATATTTGTAAATTTTCTGGCTTTAGTGAAGTAACTTTGAAGTTGCACTAGAGCTACAGCCTCATAAAACATGCAACAGTTTCCGGTTTTGCACAATTTAAAATAGTCAGTTTTGGCCATAAAATAGAAGAGTGGGCAACACTGACTGTCAAAAGTAAATAAGCTTGAACAGGCAGCTCACGCAATTCATGGCTGAATACATTGAGCGGGCGCAGGCAAATCTAGGGTAGCGAGTCGGCCTAAAACATGAAAAACTTATGGAAAGTGCGGCATAAATCAGAAGACATGTCGACAGCAGTGCCAGCCACGCCCCCCGACTCCTGCACCGCCCCCTTTTGTCTGTCTGCGGGACTCACGCTTAAACACACTCACATACACACATACACACGGTTGTGCGCATTTCCGGTCGCTTGGCAAATTCGATTTCATGGCATTGTCACGTAAAATGCTCCCCGAATTTCATGTCAATGAATTTTCTTTTTTATGTCTGTCTTTCTGTTCAGTGTGTGTGTGTGTGTGTGTGTGTGCGTTAACTTATTGTAGTCTTAACATTTTGCTCAAATGGCTCTCTTTTTCCCCCCTTTCAATTTCGGCAAAGTTAGCCCTGCAAGAGTCAACAATTTTGATTCTATTTACACATTATTATGGAAGGAATTTCGCCCTTATCGGTGGAAAAAGGGGTGGCGGGAAAACCCTTGCCTGCCCATTTCGTATTTAATTATTTAAGGATTTACTTTGGCGCTGTACAAGTCTTTATGTAAGGCCCAAGGAATTCCAAATGCGACTGATGGGAAACTTGTACAGAGTGGCAGGTGTCAGGTGTCCCAAGTACTTTGAAGAGGCCTTCGGAATACTATTTAATGGTTACTTTATTTTGCCAAGTTAAACATTATTTTTGATTAGCTTAAAGCCGTTTTTATTGCGAATAAAATAAAGGAAAATCTATGGGGGTCCTAAGTCTACGAAAGTCTATCTTTAACGTAAAAATCTCTTGTGTTTTGTTATCCATGAATGAAAGAGCACATAGATTTAATACAATAATTAATTGGATTCCAGAAGGACAACCTTTTCTTTAAAACCCTTTATAACCCTAACCATCTCTTTGATATTAGTAATGGTTTCATGCGATTTTAGGGCCAAGAATGTCACCGAAATTTCTATGATTATGCAAACATTTTTTAATAGTTTGTGTGTACGAAAAGGAAGATTTTTAAAGACCCTAGCAAATTCTTTTGGGCAAATGTGATCTCAAGAAAAAATGTTGGTACACTTACATACAAATATTTGTTTGGCTCTCGAATAATAAAATGTAATAGCTAATGCGGTTAAAAACAATTCGGGATTCATCTCCTTTGAATTGAAAAATTCCCCACCATACGAAATTGGAAATTGCTTTTAAATTCCGCTGACTTTGTGTGAGGCTGCCAATGGAATACCACTCGTAATTGTACAATGAGCAAATATGATAAGCAGCTTTCAAGTTAATGATGCGTGCTACGTGCATGCCGTGATGTTGAAAGACCCCCCACCCCTCCCCCCCAATTCAAATCCCCAGCGAGTGGGTGAGTACCCACTTATCGGTAGAAATCACAAAACACAAATCATTTTCATGGGAATGTGTATGTGCTTCAATTAGGTCACCAGCAAACAGAACGGGAAAAACCCGGCAGCCCAAATGGATAATTCAAAATTATTGATTCGACACGTTGTGGGCCTAAAAATCTGGGACAGACATACAAGAACCTGAAAATTCGTGAGTTTTACGTAGGTACATCAATTGTGGCTTTTTAAGCTGCAAAACTTTTACCCGACACTCAATTACCCACTTTTCCACTTGTGCGGTACAGTGAACATTCTGCTATTGAGACAACATTTTGCTCTTTTCATTAGCCAAATTAAGCTTGCACAACTTTGCTGGCGCCCAGGAAAATTTAATTTCCATTTCCATTTAAACTCTTTGTTTATTCTGTTAGCTAAAGAGGGTTAAGTTGAGAGCGAAGAATGCTCGTCGCAGTGCTTGTCTCAGTGCCCATAAAATACAAAAATAAAGTTTCCGCAAAGGAAAAGTCAATTCTCGTACTTTCATGGCTACACAAAAAGAAAGTAAGCTGATATATATAAAAACTGTTTGCCGGCGAAGTTGGTGAGTTTTTAAAAGACAAACAAATGTTTAAAGCGAGAAAAAATTTTGTATTTAATTTAAGAAAAAATTGTATGGGATAACAAAATTATTTATGCTTAGTTTATGCTTAAGTTTATACTTTTATTTATATTTATTGAGAAAAATATATTTATATATATTTAAAAATATTTTTGAAAGCTCCTTGAGTAGTAACAGTGATATAATGAGGGATATTGAATAAATATTTTTAAAATATTATTTTGCTTAGTTTTTGCTTAGGTTGATAATTTCATTTATATTTATTGAGAAAAATATAATTATATATATATTATATTTAAAAATATATAGTAGTAGTAACAGTGATATAATGAGGGATTTTGAATAAATGTTTTTAAAATATTATAAAAATTACAAAACAAAAACGAATTTTTTGTTTCATAATAAATTAATAAAAATGTTTTTTATAATTCAGATATTAAACAATTTCGTTATATTTTAAATTAGCTTTTAAGTGTTCTTAAAAATAATACAGACAATTCCGAGTTGATTGCGATGTTTTATTGCCAACTGGATACGGGTGCTGCAAACAGATTTGCATGCATAGTGCAGAAGTTGACCTAAAAGTCGGGCAACAACACGGCTCTCCTGCGGTCTACGGCTGTTCAGCAGCAAATTGGTTTTACCGGAGGGTTTTTCCCAAGGCTTTCCCGGCTCGTTTGGCTTAGTTGCGTTTCATTTCGTTGCCGGGGCTCTTTGGGCGGCATTGTTGCAACCATATGTATATTCGTGTGGCCGTGCGATGCAGTGTGCAGCCTCAAGTTGCCATGGATGTGGCTGGTGCACGCCAAGTGCCAGCATTCATTAAACGGCCATAAACAAGTGGTGCAGATTGCGTTGAGAACAGCAACGAGAAACCAGAAGGCGACAGCAGACCCGCAAATGGATTCCACGTCCAAAACGCATGCAACAACTCTTATTTATGAGCTGCTTTTCCGTTCTCACACTCTGCGAATTCGAGCACGCAAAGTGCACTGAAATCGCGGAAAAGTCTCTTAATGGTCAAAGTTCATGGAGTTTTTTGAGAACATAACTTTAAACGATACTAGGGAACTTTTGGAAACTTGTTCATTTTAGATAGATATAAAGTTTATGATCGTTTAACCATTGTAAAAATTGTTTTTTGTATTCTTTATTTTTAAATATCTTATTCAACTTAAGGAAACAGCTCCTTAAAAAGTAGAAGAGATTTTTTAAATTACAATTATTCACAGCAAAATGAAATAAAGGCCTTGCATATAACTATTTGTAAAGATGCAACAGCTTAATGTTTTTTAAAGTGTTTATATACAGAAATTGTAAACAGAAAACGTACAAATGTTTGATTCATTTTCTGTATTTCAGTTTGTATTTCCTCGTTTTCACAGATTTTGTTCGTTTCCTGCAAATGCTGAATTCATTGTAAAACTTATAGAAAAGCTCATTGACAATCGCTCTCTACCCGATCGGCGAGAAAAGTAGAAAATACCTCCAGAGAGCGTGACTAAGCCTGATTGCATCTGGCATACCATTTTAACCAGCTATTCTGACCAAGTTTTCCTTAAATGGGGTATGCGCGCCAACTGTGGAAACGACTAATGCCGCAATGACAAGTTTTCATACTTTTACCTTTGCCGTCTTTTCCACTTTTCACTTCGTTCTGGGTTGACGGATGCATCGGAAATTGAGGCAAAGGAAACTAGACGGAAACGGAAGTGAAATACCGACGAGCATGACACTTTTAAGTCTTTACTGTTTCTATTTAATCATTAAATAGAATTCTATAAGCAGTGCAGAAACTTTAAGTAAAATTGAGTAAAACGAAACAGTTTTCAGTGATGTGATAAATGGTTTTATGCCGTAAAAATATTTTGTCTGATTTAGTAGTTTATTCTTTGATAAAATTATATTTTCAATTAATTTTTAAGCACAAATTCCAATTTATAATAATTAAAAAAGTTTAGTTGCCATAAATAATTAATATCGGAATTTCCCTGTGCCTCTTTTTCTTTATATAGTAATTTTGTATCTAGTTTTTCTGATAGTCTGATGTTCTAGACAGTCAAAAAAGCTAAAATAATCCCATATTTTTCTAAGCGCATCCACGGTTCTTTGTAGAATGTTAGCTAGTTTGTTTGTTTGATTTTTGTGTATCCATTTCCAGCTGGGCCCAGCGGAGACCGGCGAAGGCGGGCGCATTTCATATTTAATTAAAATTGAGGCACCCACAGACACCCGCAAAAACAAATAGACACACATGCAAACACACATGCAAACACACATGCAAACACACGGGCACGCATCCACCAACACTTGTGCATAATACAAGACCATTTAAATAATGGGTACAAAAAGGGGGCGTGACGGGGTGGGGGCATGGCGGCGACGTCGTCTGGAAAATGGTAATAATAAAAACGCTGGGCAAATATTTAAAATATTCCGAATGCCGCATTAATGAGCTTTTATTTTGACGGCGATAAGCGCAGCACACACACTTAGTTGGGAACAAATTATGGCTAATTCGCGATTGCTTTATGCTAAACAGATGCGGGTGTAGAACAAGAGGAATATATTGTGGTGGCGCAAAATCAAAACAGACGAAAGGCGGCATCGCCACGCCCCCTCCCCCGAGTTCCGCCCACATCTGCTGGCCAGGCAGGCGTGGCAATTAAAGCGCGTGACGAAAACATTCCGCTGCCACGCCCATGAATATTTTCCCCGCCAGATGAGGATCCTCCATTATGTGCAGACAGAAAAAAAATTCATTTTAAAATACCGACAGAAAAATAGACTTCAAATTAATTTCACTATATTTTCATTTCAGTAGAAAACCCGTAAATCAAAGCTTGTTCTTAGAAAACTAAAATAATTTTTATATTTTAGGAACATCTGTTTTTTATGCATATAAATAATTATTACGATGAAAAAAATCTTTTTACTTATTTAGTTAAATACCAAACAGATGAACTTATTTTTTTAAATATATATTTATAGTTTAAATTTGTTTTAGTTAGTTTTAAGAAGACATTGTGTTTTTTCCCCATGTTGATAACCAAAACCAATAGCTGTGTGGAAAATTGGGACTAATAAAATTTGCCAAGAACTCAGTAGTTCAACCAATTAATATTTTAAATTGAAATCAATTGAAATATTAATTAAAATGATTGATTATTTTTAAATTTTTTTCATATATTTTTACAACGCTAGCTGACGGCATTTGTTAATAATTATATTTCTATCAACTTCTCGGTTCGTTTTCTGTGCTGCCAGCTGCTTTTCGCTGCTCCTCCGCATATTTCTCTTTGTTTTCGTTGCCATAATTCATTTCGCGCTTTTCTCGAGGCAGTGAAAAGTGCGGGGAAAAACCTAGGAAATGCGAAGAATGCAAAAAAAAACATTGTGTAAAAGCCAGGATCGAGTGTGCATTTTCCGAGGTAAGTGTGAGTGTCTGGGTGTGCTGGTCGTCCTTATTAAGTGGTTCGAGTGCTGATTTATAGCACTTTACCCTCCCGTCACGACAGTTATCCTGTCAGTTTTAAGTGAAGGACAGGACACTGGCGCTCTGTCCTTCGTTTGGCGGCTGGCACACCCAGAACATTCGGTTAAAGTTTTAAGCGCTCACTTTGCATCTAAAGTGTGTTTGGCAGATGAATGTTTTGCACGCGCATTACTCATACGCCAGGTTGGCGCAGTACCATTACCACCTGCCAAAGGGAAAACAGCCAACAAAAACAAACCGCACTTTACCTAATTGAACCCTGCACAAAAAATAACAGGGTCGCTGATTAATTTAACAGGCAATACAATTTAATGTTTTAACTTTACGATCAAGTTACCCTTTTTTGTATCATATCATTTGAGTCCTTTGCCCCGTTGAAACTGGGTTTTGAAGGGTGTATCTCCACGTCTTTCTTTTATATTAACTAACTAGCTTTCAACACTTTTATTTTTATTTTGGTGGAGGTTTTACATGACTTTATTTAACTCCATTCAAAAAAGTGGGGTAAATTTACACATCCAGTTTTTATTTAAATAACAATTTCTTAATCTAGCTTTCTTTGGCAAAGATATAAACATAATCTGATATTTAAATCAAATTTAAGCAATTATTCAATTAAATTCAGTTTATATTCCCAAATTTTTGAAAGAAAATTAAACCACTTTTCACAGATTTCTTAGAGCTTTTAGTATTTATATTATCCACTTTGCAAATACAACTAGAAACATGAGTAATTCGTTCCAATTCAGTGAAAACGGTTTAGAAGTGGAATTTATTTCTTTGCTGAAATAATCTGGCATAAGTTCAACTATATATTGGTTTTAAATTATTGCTCATAATTCTCACATTTCCTTTCAAATTCGTTCTTGTCAGTTTATAACTCTTTGTCTTTCTGTCTAAATCGTTTTCTTTTTTTTTTGGCAAGTAGCAAAATTGACTTGAACTAGATTTTCTCAATTCGGATTTTCCCCAAATGTTTACACTAGCACTCAGAATATCTTTCGCGGCCCATTTGTAGAACAAAGAACGAAACGGATGCAATAAAAAGGTGCCAACTCTGGGGTAAATTAATATATTTACCGACCTATGGATTGCCTCAACAGACGCATTAAACTGACTGTAAAATTGACTTACGGACATTGCGAAAGTCTGCAATTCGCTGTCGGATTTTCTTTGACCCAAATAGGATTTTTCCTGCTGAAATGGAAATGGATATGGTACTGGTCAAGTGCAACGGCGGCGGCACTTGCCCATAAACATTTTATAGTTTCCATAAATATAAAATTTGAGAGCCATTAAAATCGGGCAGAAACATGCAAACGCGTTCTGCATTTGTTTGTTGCCCTTCTTTGCAATTCATTGTTTTTGTTTTCTCTCGAGTTTTATGTCTTTCGAATTATGTGAGCGAGCAGGATTTGGGATGTGTGTACACACGATTTGCTGCAGCAAATATAAACAAGTTTTTATGTTTATATAGAGCTCAAAGACAGCATCAGCGAAAACCAAATTACGTATACGCCATGAAGAAAATGAAACATTTTGAAGGCGGTGCTAATTCACATTCTTAAGTTTTGAAAAACCTCAATGAAAAATGTTTTTAAATTGCATTTCTCACTTTGCTAATGCTTCTTAAGCTTCTTGTTAAATCGATTATGAAAAACGTATTACAATAATCTTTTTATGTAAGAAAATCTAACAAATATTTGTATCTATTGGCTTAACATAACTTTGTTTTGACATTTTGCTGCTATTTCTGACTTGTCTCTTATTGATTTGGCTTGATTACTTCACTGGCACAAATTAACTGGTAAACAAAAATGAAAGGAAATTGATTTCTAGGTACTTAATGTTATTGATGGCGAAAGGCAAAGTATTTTGATGCTTTAAACAAAGTATTCTTCGATCAAAGAGATTTATTTTACTCTTTGTAATCGATTCAATTTGTATTTACTGTGAGTAAATTACAGTTCAACCAAAAATTGTCCTTTCTTTAAGTATCAATGTAGTAACAAATATTCTATATTTCTGTTTGAAATACAAGCATAATTACCTCACCTTAATTAAATTACTAACAACCAAATTTACATTAAATGGGCTTACAATATAAAAATATATTGGCATAAGCAGTAAAATCCTCAATCAAAGTCTAATTATTTTTATATAAATGTTGGTGTATTTACTTTATTCCATAAACTTTATTGAACGTCTGCTTAGATGTCTGTTATCTATTCTGCTCGTTTTCTGTCCAATCGTACTCCTAAATGAACTGGCGATTAATTATTTGCCAATTTACCCTCATCAACTTCTTGCCCACTCCTCCAATTAGAAGGAAGCGAGTGCTCAGCATGAGGCCAAAAGCCCACTCCTTTCGTTTCATAGAGCACACATGGCGTTTGGGAAAACCTCGACGTTTTTGGGGAGAATTATCAGACGTTAAACTCTTTATGAAAATGTTAAATAATGAACTTGGCGAATCGTAAAGAATTGTGAACGCCCATATACATTAATGCTTATGTACGCCTGAGTTTGGGTAATTTTTTAATAAGTATTCAACGCTTCTTCGGGCACATTTTCCAGGAATTTACCTGAGTGTGTGCGTGCGTCGTAAACATTTTTATTGGCCATTTTCAACATGAGAAGCAATGAAAGGATATGCCCAGGCAGGTCGGAAAATGCTTTATGATGGTGGCAAGACAGAGACGGAGAGGCAAAGAACTGAGACAGAAACAAAAATGCCACAATTTCATTTCCATTTTCGTTCTCGCTTTCATTTTTGTTGTTTGTCATGGGCCATTCAATTATCTTAATATTACGCATACGCCGCATGGGCTGCCAAACAGTTGGCGCAGAGGCAAGGCGAAATATGGTGAAGGGTGGATGTGAATGGCGAATCATTGCCCAAAAGGGGAGAAACTAATTACCGTCGGCCAAATAAACAAGACTCTCGAGCATTTCGGCATGAATGCGTTTATTGATCCCGAAATGCGGTCTAAATGAGTCTGGGATTGCGGCTGTTTCGTGGTCCTTACCTTCTGGCGATTGTCCTGCTTGGTCCAGTATCCTTTATTCCATCATTGTTTGCCTCAACTGATTGATTCACAATTTATTCTCACTTTTTCATTTGCACTTTTGGGTTTTGCGTTTGGCTTGCTCTAAATTCAATAAACAAAATCGTTGAGGTTTAAAAACAGGGACATTCGGCGTTCTGTTTTGGCTCTGGCTTTAGTTGGGCATCTCTCATTTACATTTTATGCATATTTTAATTGCTCCCAGATACAGAAAGACAAGGAAAAGTAGAAAACGCCCCCGGAATCCGCACAGGCGGAAGCCAACAATGAACAATGAACAGGAGGTCCTGGGGCTGGGGATCCAGCTGTGGTCATTGCACTTGGCACAATTTCTCTTTTTTTTTCATTCTTTGTCTTCTTTTAATTGAAAATTAGAGCGAAGCCGGTACTGTCCCGGACAGGATTTGCATTGCCCCACCCAATCCCCATGCCGCTTTGTTTATTAAACTTCAATTAGGCAAGTTTTTCCAATTAAAATTTGCCCGCTGCAATTTTAAGGGTTTCTTACTGGCCGGGAAAACTTTTCGAGTGGTGGGTTTAATTGGTTTTTTTTTTTAGAACCCCTTTTGCTGGGTGCATTGTTCCCATATCAATCTCAGTCAACGAAGGGAAGCCAAGCGGAGACATTGATAAATGCAAAGGGGAACCGAAACGTGAAACCCGTCGGAAATCGCAATGCCATTTAGTCAATATATTCCGCACGTTTAAGGAGAGAAAGGGGATTTGTCTTCTTTATTCAAAGAGATAAAGCTCTTTCTTTAGTAATCTAAATAAAACGTAATCTATTCGTATCTGAGATTTTAAATAATCAAGCTTATAATGTTTAATCATTGCTCAAAATCTTTGTTTAACAAAGAATAGACTTTCTATGATTAATACCCGTCTCCTTTTTCGGTGTTAAAATAAATGTCAAAAAATGTTTTCAAAAACTATACATTCGCTCTATTCTTTTGATTTAAAAATAGCATATTCTTTGAAAGTTATGTTGTAAGATTTATCTGGTAGATGATTGATCAGAAATTATAAGAATTGATCACTTCTTATCATCAACAATCGTTTCCTGAATATTTCTTTGTATATTTCTTCCTGTTTTAAATTAACAAAATAATACCTGCAGATGTGGAATTACCAGACTATTAAAATAAAAGAAACAGCCATATCCAATCATTACTAAGAAAATAATTTATGAATTTGTAAAGATTATCCCAAAAAGCTTTACTTATAAGGTTTATCTTATCATCATAACCCAACAAATAAAAGATTATCTTAAAAGAGTTAAATACTAACTGTTATGATTGTGCAGGTCGGGGAATGCAACGCCGTTGGGGCAACGTATATAATTAGGGGAATGTCGCACCTGCTCCAGGGACAGGGGGGCAAGGGGTGAAGGGGACTGAAATCGGGGGATATAAATATAAACAACTACCCCGTGCCGTTCTAATACCAAGGCCCAAACTCCGCTGCCTGTGTGCGTGTGTATCTGTGTGCTGGGTATTTCACTTATTTACACTTCACTTCGGCTGCTGATTCTGCTGCCGCTGCTCACTTGTTCGCGCCCGTTTTCAAAGTTTCACCCAGCTTTCCTTTCCCATATATTTGTTGTTTTTGCTGTTGATTGTTCGGTTTGCCACGTCCGCTTTTTCCGCTGCGAGCACCAAACGCTTTGAACTTCGACGAGGAACTGAGCGCACTGGAGCAGCTCGGAAAAGCCGAAAGCTTTCGGCCCAGAAACGAAATGGGAAATTGGCACAGAGAGCCAGCGAGGAAAGGAGCACAAGCTCGTGGCGCTGTTGCTGCATTGTTTTCCTCGATGAAGTGGGCAATGCCAGCGGGTGGGTGGCACAAAACACTTGTGGCTCAAAAACCAGCAGGCTTCCATGTTGCCGGCAATTGGGCAACATGGCCCAAATGTTGCCTTGGCCATTAATCGTGTTGCCATTGCGGCCGAAAGATGAGTGCACTTTCCCGCACACACACACACACAAACTACCGGCACTTTTGGGTCAATTAATATCGACCGAGCCAGTGTAAACACTTTTTGGCCTTTGGCCATCTGCTTATGGCCAAAACTGGCGGACGATAAGATAAACAACTATTTTGTGTTGCTACCGCATGTTGCCACAACTGCTGAATGGGGTTTTTGTTTTTTGTCCGATTCCGTTTTCGGATTTAGTTTCGGAGGCTCAAATGCTCGACTGCTCGCTTTTCTCGGATTTTCGTTTCCCGGGCAGAAACCGGAGGATTCGTCGGATGCGGCGAGCTTTTGGAGCCTGCGGCCCTAGTTCCACTTCCACTCCGTTTCTTGATGTGGCCAAAATATCAAGACTCCCCTCCCCCCTCCCCTCCCCCTCCCCTACATCTTATGCGAGCCTCTTTGGCGCCCGACAAGGTGACAATTCCATTTAAGAATTGCGGGCATAGCTTTGTTATTGCTCATGACCATTCTAGCCAGCCATTCCGGCTAACAATGGAAATAGTTATTGCTTCGTTGCCGCTATAGACTATTTAGAGCTGTGCGATAAGTTTGTACTTATCTGATAGTTATTTATAGTTATCCCTAGTTATATTTAGAAAAGATTGTCGAACTGATTAAATATTACATTTCGCATAGATTCAATGATCTTTCCAACCACTTTGTTTTTTTAATAAACTAATTGTAAATACTAGTTTTGTTAGAACAATTTAATTTTGTATATATTATAACCACAAATATGGGTATAATATAATTTAAATAATTTTCCATTTAAAAACTTTAAAATACAATTTATCTGAAACTAAAAAATGGCAAACAAAATATATATTATAAAATTTTTTTATTCTTCCTAATGCTAAGAAGGTTTAAAATTCTAATAAAATGCTTAAACATTTTTTCGAGAGCTAATAGTAGCTTTTGAAATGTAGTAATCACAAAACAAGCCTTGATTGGAATATTTTATCAAACTTGTTACATTTTAACTTCAACTAAAATGATTAAGTATTTTTTTCGAGAGCTAATAGTTTCTTTGGAAATGTGGTAATCACAAAATAAGCCTTGATTAGAACATTTTATCAAACTTGTTACATTAACTTGGCCCCTTGGATTTATGGGTCGTTAACGGGTACAGTTTATTTAATGATACCCAAGACAAACTCTAACTGTAATTAAATAGTTAAAGTAATGAATGGCCGTTTTCGAGAGTTTACATAGACATTAACATAAAGGTCTTTATTATCAGGTCTGCAAAGTAGATGCTGCGCAGTCTGAGGTCAATGAACTTTTGTTTTTCGCAGGTTGGCAGGTTGGCAGGAGTAAAGGAGCAAGGAGCATGGAGCACGGAGCTTTGGTGGCTCAGGTGTCGGGTTTTCCGTCTGCTGCAAATTAAGTGCGATTAGTCAGCCAACGGGTTGTCAGTGCCCGGGGCATTAGCATCCCGTGGTCTGCTCTCTGCCACCCCGGACAAAATCAATTTCTATAGTTAATAAGCCCACCGCCTGCTGTGGATCAAGCTGCGTGCTCTTTTCCCGTTTTCCCCATGGCCAGAAGGCACAAGGATGTGGGTGTCCTGGCAGCATTGTTTGTAATTAAATGGATGTGTTCGGTGGTCCTGCGGCGCATTGTGTCGCCTAATGCACTGGCTACCCCGCTGATGTTGCATAAATTAATTGATTTATCAAGTGCACGCCGGCTTCTTCTTAATTAGCATTTTGCTGCTGCTTCTGGTGGCTCACGTTGCGTATACGTAATTAATACATATTTGCCCCGTTAATTAGTGGGCATGTACACACGCACCCAAATGCCCACTGCTGACACATTAGATAATGGGCCACACGTGGCCGAGCTGCTTTCAAGGATTTATGGCCAAAAAGGGTCCTGGTCGAGAGCTGCTGGCGAAGGCACCTCAGCCTGGTTAACGACCCATAAATCTAAACACTCTCGCCACGGCACATAAATTGCCCCCAATTCAACGCAATAAAATAATATATGTCTAGATAATGCATTCGCAGAGGCAAAAAATCAATTTTTCGCCATGTTCTAAAATTATGTACAAGCTTGCGATTTTCAAATAGCTAACCCACATTGTAGAGCTCCCGCAAACATTTATTTTACTTCAGCCACAGCACATTTTGGCCAAAGTGCAAACTGGTTAACTGACTGACAGCAACTGCTGTCAAACTTCCAACTAAATTCTATTTCTGCGGTTGCCAATTGAAATGTTTTTCGCATTGAATTGTTTGGGAAGTGCTAATGGTATTAAGCAGATCCTGAATGTGGATGGGGATGATAATGAGCTCTTAGATCTGACTTTTGTGATTAAATGAAAATAACTGAGTATTGTTAAAGCTTATTTAATAGCATTAAATAAGTGGGAACATCGCTTAATTAGATTGTGATGTATTGGCTGTGGTATAAACAATAATTCATCTAAGCATTTGTGACAACATTTTAGTTCCTTTTTTACACATTAAAACTTTTAATTTATTTTAGTATTAGTATTTATTTAGTATTTATTTTTAGTTATTCCACCATAAGTGGTTAGTCAATAAATTAAAAAATAAATTGAGTAAATTGAAATGATGGCTCCAAAACTATGTGTTTTATGCATTGAGAGGTTGCTTATGTTATTGCTAAATAAATACTTGATAATTTGTTTGCGAATATATATTTTAATTAATGTGTAGCACGAATTATAAATATAAAGAAAAATCAGAATTAAACCAAACCGTAAATTGAATTAAATCTAATAAATACTTTTAAGGAATAGTGGTTAGAACGTTTAAAATATAACAATTATCATTTTACCAATCTATAAAATCAGAGTGTGACTTTAAGTTGTTTGAATTGGTTATTTATGCATATGAATATGGCCAATTTGTAAATTCAAGTTAAAATCGAAGGTTTAGCTGAGCTCAAAACGCTGGTAGATTATTTATTTTCCTTGCAGCAAAAGGCAAACCATAGGCAAAAAATACGAATATCTAGCGCAACTGTTGATTTACGTTTTTTTTTTTGTATACACATCTGTATGGATGGTCATAAAACAGTGATACAGCATCTCTGCCTGTCACTTTGATGATGCATTGAATGGCCAAAAGGCTTAGAAAAAAGTGATGCGAGGGGGTCGGAATACATGGCCAAAAACATGGGCTGTTTGCCGGCTACCACCTGTTTGGCTTACGGCGCTAATCCATCAATGGCAACAAGGCAGAAAGTGCCAACAGCAGCTTCGAGTGCTTCAGCCCAAAGCAAACATGAACGCAAAAAATAAACCCAATAAAATTCGCAATGCCCTTGTTTAGAACAACAACAGGAACAAGAAGGAGCCATCGGCTCCATTAAAATACATATTCGAAAAGCCCTAAAAATCCATTCATTCAGGTGGGTCGTAAAAGCGCGAATGGCCGCAATCCACCACCCACTCAGCCACCCACCCACCCATTCACCCACCCACCCACACGACCAAGGGAAATGGCCCCCCATCATTCATCCATTGGGGATGTAGATTCTGCCGCTCTCTGTAATATTTTGCAATCGAAGTTGCTTTTTCTTTTATTCTACTCCCATACCTTCCCCGCCTTATGTGTTCCGTTTTATTTATGCTCGTGTTTTTACAGTTCAATAAAGTTCAATAAATTCAGCGACTTGCAAGTGGATTTCCCTGATAAACGCAGACGGATCAAACAAATTAAAGTCCTAAGCCTGCGAGGCATACCGTCGCATCCGAGAGATGCAAAAACAGATGCTAGCGACTAGCTTATCGGGATGCTGAGTCCTGGATCCGACAGTGTCAGCGGGCAGAAGGTCAAAGGGGCGTGTCGACTGGCATTGATGGACGATGGAGGGGGTCGGGGATGGGGAACACATGCCAAGGTCATCCGAGCCGACATGTAATCGCTTTCCTGTCGTTCTATATTGTTGGACGGTGGCTTTCCGAATTTAAACATCATAAAACGAGATTCATAAGCACAGTTGATGGGCTTTAAATGTCTTAAATCTGATATATGCAATATGTGAATATATTTTTCATATATATGTATAATGCTTAGCTTTCAAAATTTTATGTATAATTCAAAACTAATCCTTTAATCCTGCAAAACTTATTTTATTGAATGGTATTCTTCAAATCTGCAAAGCTCTTTAGTATAATAGAGTAATATTTATTGAATGAGGATATTTACATCATAAAAATATTTATTAATTATAAATATCCAATTTTATATTTAGGTTAGATTTATGGTAATCTAAAGTAAGGTATTTTCTTTAATATTATATATGACTTAATAGTTTGTTGTTAATGGTTCTGATTTATTTTTTAGGGCATTTTCAATACTAATTTCGCCAGTCATCAATCAATTATTGTTGAGTGTGAATTTGATATGTCAAATTCCGTTTACATCAAAAGACGCAATCTGAATTCCAACTATTTGGTTGACTCAACTCAACCAAAGCGGCATTCGATTTGCAGGGACAACTCAAAGGACCTCTCTTACTCCTTATCCTCGGGCTGCATGTCATTGTCATTGTCGGCAATCGATTAAGGTTTTTTAGGGGGCTGCCCTTCATTTGACTTGGTCTGCCCGTTTCGTTTCATATCTTTATCTAAATAATGGGGTGTCACTTTTAATTTGAGCGTCGATTTATAAGCCTAGTCACTGGACTAACCTCAGTCCCTGAATATCTGCTGCTTCAATTTCCAAATAAAAAGAAGCAGAATGACAAAAGAGATAAAAGCTGCTGGAAAATCCTAAGACATTTGGACATCTTCATTGTGCTTATCAGATTCGGTGGAGTACACACACTCTTGTGTCTTAAACTTTCCAGTAAGGATACTGTGGAAACTCCCACTCGTTCATTGTTGGTTTTAGAGGGACAATTAGCCGAGTAGTCCCCACAATTTAATTGTTATAAATGCCAAGGCTGAATGCGAATTAAGTAATATTTATGGAAGGCAGTGAAAGGATATCAGGATAGCACCCGGAAACTCTTCCCACGCGTCGAAGGATCATTAATAACAGTGGATTTTGCACTCGAACAGCTGACTCTGTGGCACCGCGTGGGAGTCATTCTCTAGTTTGAGTCCCATGCGAGTCCTGGCTATCCTATTACCATTAATCTCCCATACACAGAGCAGCATCTGCTCTATGGTCCTGGTTGTGATTTCAATTAAGCACCCAGAACGGGGCGAAAAAACCAAGTTATGAAGATAAATGTCACTCGTCAAGTGGCAATCAATTAGTTAATGCTTTCAGGGCTCACGGGACATAGTTTCCTCGGCCTGCCCGAAAAACTTCTGAGACTCTGCGCCCGAGTTCGTGTGTTTGTCACAGAAATTATTCAATTACCAAATTAAATTTAATGTCTTGTACTCGAAGGCGGGCGAAGGACGCAGCCAACTTGCTTTTGATCCCACTAAAAGCTTTAATAACTGTAAATTGCTTTCACAAATTTGTCTTCGGGAAAAGCTGGAAAAAGGGGGGCGTTTTGAAGGGCGGAATGGGCGGGAAAATGGGGTGGGGGAGGAAATAGGGAAAGGACCTGCCCGCATACCTGGGCAAACATTTTTCTCATTTCGGTGTCGCATCCCTCGCCCGTGACCAAATATTTAAAGGCATTCGACGTGAGCCGCACTCTGAGTTCGGAGTTCGAGTTCGATGGCAATGGCAAAGGCAAAGGCCAAAACGAACCATTATCGACGTTTTTGTCCCCCTGAATTCCACATTAATGTCTCTATCTACCTGACGCCCAGCATCAGAAATCCAATTATATTCATTTTATGTACAAAAAGCTTCTGCAGCCGGTAAAGTGAATCCGTGAGCGAGGGACCCTCTGGCCAAAACCATTAACTAATGCCGAAATCCGCTTAAAAATTTAATTTTGTTCACCTTGTGAAAGGGCTGCCTGAAGGTAGGGTGAATCCGATTAGTTAGTCATCTGTTAGGTGCGTGAATTTAACTAAGTTGGCCCACAAAATACTTTTCATCGACATGTTTATTTGAGCAGAGCTTTAAAGGCATTATTCGCATGTTTCTATTATTGTTCAATAAGTAACCAACTAATCGGCCATTAAATAATTAATATGAATTATCTCATCATGGGTTTCCTTGGACTTTAATATTCCCAAACTACACACAAAATTATCGATTGACTTAATATTATCGACGACGGTAAATCATTTGCAGCATAAATCATTAATAATTATAAGAGATACGGTTGCAAAACAATCTCCTATTTCAAATTACATTCCTGGAAATTAATTACAATTAATCAATTACATTACCATCCCTATCTAATTCCTATCTATTTACTCATTATATTGGATTGGAATATAGCAACGAAATACCTCGAGGGCTAATTTATTAATTACTATGCTTTTATTTGCTATTAAACTATATTATTCATCTAGTCACTTTGTTTATATCTGGGCATTTAAAAAAATGTATTATGTTATTGGAAACTAAGTCTTAAAAAAGCTTAAACTATAATTACAAATCCTGTTTTCTATATATCTGGAATATTTATTTACATTGCTGAGAAAATAAAAATTTATTTTACTTGGCATATTTTTAGGCATTAATAAAAAATCACTGGAACATATTTATGTGGTTGGTTGGACTGAATGTTAACTTATCTTTTAAGTGGTTGGTTGGACTAAATGTTATATAATCTTAAGTTAAAGTAGTTTTTATTAATTTATTTTATTAAGTGGCTTTAGAACCGTACGATTATTATGTTATTATCGCTTTAAAATTAGTTTATGATCGATCGAAAGTTTCGATATAGCATACGATCAGTATAATTTTGCTCTTTTAGAGAAATAAACAACTCGATGAGCTTTATAAAAGCTTCGATAACGCCAACAATCAACTTATTTGTCTCTCTTTAACTTTTTAGTTGCTTTTATACATTTAGCCGAGCCGGTTGCTTTGTAGTGGGAGAAGAAAATTGAGAAAAGTAATTTGTTTGTATAGTTTTTTTTTTCGTTTTTGTCACAAATTAATAATTAATTTATGTATTTTAGCCACTTAAATAATGTCTGCCAAACCCATTTTCTACTACGCCCCCCGCAGTCCACCATGCCGTGCTGTTCTGCTGACCGCCGCCGCTTTGGGTGTGAAGTTGGATTTACGGTGAGTTGTGGCCGGTCTCTCTGAAAAACCGGTCTCTTAGTGACAACTCTCTTCTTTAACCCACCGCTTGACTTGAAGAACTGAAAAGACCCGTTTTGGTACACATACATACATATGTATGTATAAACATTTTATTGCTTGGATGTTTCAACAACAGTATTCGTAGCCATCATTAATACATAATTAAACTAGCACATGACATGACAATATTTACAAAATAGGAGCAAAATCATGGGTTATTAAAAATCGTTAGACTTAACTATTAAATTGTCCGTAATAATGTCAGCATACAGTATGATGATTCTTATTTTTTGATACTTTGAAGTCAAAAAAAAGTTTTTAAGATGTGTCAATATTATTTTTGTGCTTCCGTAGGTAAACATAGATACTTAAGTTTATTTCAAATGTTTCCAAAATGTGGTGTTGGTACTTCAGAATTTATTTTCAAATTTATTAGTAGATGCACTCGACTCTAGCGTTCCTCCTTGTTCTAATCTCTTTCCAGTCTGGTCAACGTAAAAGCTGGTGAGCACAAGTCGAGGAGTTCCTCAAGATCAATCCCCAACATACAATCCCGTGCTGGATGATAATGGCACCATCGTGAGCGATTCGCACATTATCTGTAGCTATTTGGCCGATAAGTATGCCCCGGAGGGTGATGACTCCCTGTATCCCAAGGATCCTGTCCAGCGTCGCCAGGTGGATGCCCGTCTGTACTACGACTGCGGTCATCTGTTCCCACGCATCCGATTCATCGTGGAGCCGGTGATCTACTTCGGAGTTGGAGAAGTGCCCGCCGACCGAGTGGAGTATCTCCAGAAGGCCTACGACGGCCTGGAGCACTGTCTGGCTGGAGGAGATTTCCTGGTGGGCAACCAGCTGACTATCGCGGATCTCAGCTGCATCGCCTCGGTGTCCACGGCAGAGGCCTTCGCGCCATCAACGCGGAACAGTTCCCCCGTGTGGTTGAGTGGGTCAAGCGGGTGAAGGAACTGCCCTACTACAAGGAGAACAACCAGGAGGGACTGGACATGCTGGTGGGATTGGGTCAAGGGACTGCTGGCTGAACGCCAACAGAAGTAGAGCCCAAGTACAGGGAGAATTTGATTTGTTTTTACTATCAAAATGTGTTCAGCAAACTACACAACATATTTTCAATATAATCGTTTTTTATCTCAAATAGTGTAGTCCTATTGTCTTTTACTTAAGGTTTGGATAATGGGACTTATTTCCTTTTAAAACAGAATTTGATTAGCAAAAACCATCTTTCGATTACATCAAACGTTCTATCTCCGCAATTTATTGATTCCAAAAAGTGTTTTTCTACTTAATTAACATTTTTTTTAATGGGAAATTTATTATACCCTAGCAGGAGGGTATTATAATTTTTGGTCAAAAGTGTGCAACGCAGTGAAGAAGACATCTCCGACCCTATAAAGTATATATAATCTTGATCAGGATTCAACCTCCTGAGTTGATATAAGCCATGTCCGTCTGTCCGTCTGTCCGTCTGTCCGTCTGTCCGTCTGTCCGTCTGTCCGTCTGTCCGTCGTGTCTGTCCGTCTGTCCGTCTGTCCGTCTGTCCGTCTGTCCGTCTGTCTGTTTCTACGCAAAACTAGTCTCTCAGTTTTAAAGATATCGAATTGAAACTTTGCACACACCCTTCTTTCCTTTGCACGCAGTATATATGTCGGAACGGCCGGGATCGGCCGACTATATCCTATAGCTGCCATATAACTGATTGATCGGAAATGCCATAACTTTGGTGTTTGTAAAGTTAGGAAGTTGGGATTTTCTACGGGTTTTATATTTGGCCAATCAATCCGACCTATCAAATGTCATAAGGATCGGCCGACTATATCCTATAGCTGCCATATAACTGAACAATTGGAAATGCCATAACTTTGGTGTTTTTAAAGTTAGGAAGTTGGGATTTTTTATGAGTATTAAGAATGCATCATATGAATAATTTTGGAGAATATAATTTCAAGAATATTCTGCAAGGGTATATCAACTTCGGCTCCGCCCGAAGTTAGATTTCCTTTCTTGTTTCATTTGATATTTCAGGTGAGTATCAGGCTTAAAAGTAAATAAAATTTCTGAGAAGATAGCCTTTTTAAATAATCAAAATATTTTGTTGACCCGAATTTAAAAATGGCTAAATCTGTTTTTGTATTGCTAAAGATAAATGATTACTTATATGTATTTTTAAAATGTTTTCCTAATACTTTCATCATATTTGGTTCTTAAATTGAAATTTACTCATAATTTATATTTGGAAATAAAGTAGAGGGATTAAATCTTACGTGATTCCAATAATAATATACATTTAATTTTAGAATTGAAATATAAATTATATAGGTAGTCATTTATTCAACTCTATGATTACGGTTCTTTTTTAATATTCTCAATCGAAGAGTATTTTTTTTTCTGAGTAAATCCAAGTCGGACAATCAATCAATACTTGGTGCAATAAAAACATGAGTTTCATTAGACAGCACCCGAGAACGATGAATCAAGGCCGAACAGCAAACAATAATAGGAGATGCTATTCTGTGGGCGGGGGGGTGGCTGGTGGTCAAACAGGAGGTTGAGGTGGAGGTAGAGGTGGGGGTGAGACGGGAATAGGACCGGAGACAAGGACAGCGACAGCGACAGTTATGTGCAGCTGGTCGAAAAGTAATGGCAAAACTTTTTTATGGGGAAAAGCCGGCAGAAGCAGGGAAGGCAGCCAGTAACCTGAACTTGCTCATGGACGTGTGTGAAATTCAAGCCAGAAAGTTTTCCTCGGACCGCTCGCCTCTCGGCCATTGTTGTTGTTTGTTTGGCTTGTTGGTATTTGGCTGTTCCCGTTATTGATTACAAGCTGTAAGTGATCGCATTTATAGTTGTTAAAGCTTCTTTGGCTTGTTGCGGCAAACTCTTGACTTTGGCCTTACCAACTTAAACGGAAATAAGTCGAAAGACCACTGCCATAAAGTACTATCTAAAGTTTATTTAAACTTGCTCAAGTTTTCTGAAGGGGAAGTAAATTAATCTGTTTATTTACAATAACGTTTACGGGTTTTACGAGTAGGTACATATATTAAAAGGAAGAAAACTATTAGGTTTTGAATATGAATATTGCTATAATCTAAACATTGAAGTTTTAATAATCAACAAATAACTTTATGAATAGAAATATGACTGCAAATTTAAC
>JAYMZC010000176.1:1275516-1323977 GCA_036346975.1 Drosophila prolongata
AGAAATATAAAAACGAAATATTTTACAAAATCGAGATTATCACACGTAATAGAGACAGGAAAGGGGTCGAATTGTACAAATACGCAAATATTGAGGGTGACACAGTAATAAATTATATGTAAATTTCAAGCGGACTTTATTTGAAGAGATAGCTGTGTCACCCCTAATATTTATATGGGAGCCTAAAAATGTTTCACAATGACAATTTTAATTTAGCGAATATCGGGATACTCTATTATTCGATCCCTTTAGGGATAACTTATTTCTTGGCTTTTTAATAATAAATACTTCTATTATCTGCAAGTTTAATAAAAAGTTATAGATAAATCTATAAATAAATTGCAATTAAGTTTTCATTAACCTATAAATAAATTGCTATTAAATTTTCATTAATTCTTTCAACAGCTGCAGCACCGATCTCAAACGCGCCGCGCAAGAAGGCCAAGCAAATGCGATTGGAGCGCAGGCAAGCCAAACTGGGAGACTCTGCCTCGACCTCTACCTCAACGAAATCCCTTTCCCAGGAAAAGAGCCTACGCGACTTCTTGTCGTCCGACAGCGAGACTAACAAACACCAGTTGAAGGTAAGTGCGGATAGACGTAGATATAAAATTCATGTTTTGGTAAGACCGATTGCAAAGCTCAGCTGGTTAGCGTGTCCCTTTGTTATTATGCGTTTATTCTGTGTACTGTCCCTTTGTGTTTTCTGTGTCAAACCCCCAAATACGAGTCTCCCTCTACATGTAGACACACTGTCTTTGTGCTGTTTGTGTTCTTGCAGATCGTTTTGGTCGCTTCCTCAGACACACAGCGTACTTGTGCCGATGCAGTGATCGCGTTGTATCGCAAATATCAAGTAACCATTCACAACGATAACCCCGCACGCCTCACCCTAGCTAGTATGCAGCGGTTCTTGGTCAAATCACCCCTTAAGGTAATTATAAATGCCAATTCACCTTACCAGAAAATTTATTCGCAGCTACGATTGGTGCACGTCTACGACGAGGAATTTAACCGGACCTTGACTGAGAGCTTTGCGCTCTACAAGAAATATCAGATCTCGATTCACAACGATCCGCCCAAAAATGAGAACGCCTACAAGAATCACCTGCAGTTGACGCCCATGAAGGTTTCCCTACTTCCAGTGTTTTTTTATCTGCAAATATAAGATAAATATACTTTATCGCGAATTGATTTCTTCTATTACAGAATGAAAAACCCAGCGATGGACCCGAAATGGGCTATGGATCCTTTCATCAGCAATATTGGTTGGACGACAAGTTGATTGCCGTGGGTGTGATTGATATTCTGCCCGCGTGTGTAAGCTCTGTTTACTTCTTTTACGATCCGGATTACAGCTTTCTATCGCTGGGCACTTATGGTTCGCTAAGGTAACAACCGATTGCAAACAAAATGAATCACAACTTCATTGCTGACATCCTTTCAGGGAAATTGACTTGGTGCAGACGATCGCCGAGCATGTGCCTGCCTTAAAGTATTACTACATGGGCTTCTACATACACTCCTGCCCAAAAATGCGCTACAAGGGCAAGTTGTCCGCCTCATTTTTGCTGTGCCCCGAGACTTATGAGTGGTTTCCGCTCACCGATGGTAAATTATACGATTACATTTCCATAATCTTTTCTAATTATAATCACCACTTTTTAGCCATACGCTCTAAGCTAGATGAAGAAAAATACCAACGCTTAAACTTAGATCCTGTTGCTAGGGATGTGAATGAATTTTTAATGGAGCATTTGGATGAAGTTATGCTGCTATTGGATTCCAAAACATGCGCAGATTACAAGCATTATGTGCAGGTATGTCCACCACTGTATATAAAAGAGAACAAGTTCAAAACATTAATTTTAATTTTTTTGACAGCTGCGTGGCCCAGACAACGATGTCGATACGATTATTGAGTATAGTAAGCTCGTAGGAAAAGTCTGTGCCCACCGCATGCTATATGTGAATATGCTGTGAAAGATGTAAACTGAAATAATTGAATTTGTTTAGCTTCTCTGTTTAAAATCTTAGTCAAGTAGAGTTTGTAATTGAAATTATTTTGATTGTTTATATTACGTTCGCGTTAGCAAAGATGTACTAAAATAATTCTGCAACATGTTGAAATTAAATAAGTTTTAATAAGGCTGCCATTCAATGGTTCTGCACCTAAAATAATATCAATCTTTGCGGCTTATAAAAGAGTTATTTACAGCAGATTACCCACTTTGTTGGAATGTAAGGGAAAATATGCTTGTCATTAATACATATTCCGAAAGGCTGACAGTTTCCACTCATAATCGCTGCTTATCTGAAACAGGCAGCCAAATGCATCAATTAAGCTTTATGGGCTGGCAACATACACATTCTGTGTTGGTACAAGTCGGATAACCGCTGGAGATAAAGCCCATTATATGGCACACACACCGTGAGATAGTTGGCCAGGAAGCTAAATGTCGCCATATTGTCAAGATGTGCTGAGCAGCTGAAAGTCTCGGATGTGTATGGATTCAAATTCCCAACTGCGCTTACTCTGGAAATAAAGTTATCCAAGGTGAGGAGTGTGAAAAGTTATTTACGGGTATAGGTGAATATTTAATAATAAATAAACTTAAGTCAATACCGTGGCTTCTGCGCTTCTGTGGCTTTTCACTGTCATTTGCCAAGTGCGCTAATTAAACAAAATTATAAAACCAGTGAAACGGTCAAGTGAATTTTCATAGCACGTGTTTTATGAGGGTGTTTTTGAAAAAAAATTGAGTTCACTACTAGTTTTTGGCCAAATAAATATACTCTAGCATTCGCTTGGTTGGATATGTCCAAATAATTAGCAATGCGAAAATATGGGATCATATTTTTGAATTATTAGTCACCGTGTTTATTGATTTACATTTTTAGCACGATTTGTGATTTTTTTTGTTAAAAAATTCTCAGGTTTTTTTGTTTCAGGAATCGCATGCGATATTTGGCACGCTATCAGAAAGAGCGTTAAAAAGCCAATCGTCAGTCGACGGTGAGCTTCAACCGTCAACAACAATTTAAACAATTTTTAACCGTTTGCGCTGCCCAGTCGCTGCTGCTGTTGCTTGTGCCGCTGAAAACTGACTGCGACTGGCGGCAGGTGGAAGTTTTGCTTAAAAATCGTCCGCCCAAGTATATATGCCATTGGCAGTAGCCGATTTAGCTTCCATTCGCCGCGCGACGTTCTCAGCAGTTCGATTCGGCCGGCGAGCTGCCAAATAAGTAGCAACCTATAAAGTGAGTTCGGTGCAACCTAGCCATTAACGCATTATTTCGGGGCTCTCAACGGGAAAGTCCAGTTTTTTCGAATATTTTGGAAAAATATCTGCAGCTGCATTTCGAGCGTAGTATTTGGCGCCACAACTTCATCCGATATTTTTTCGGGGGCTGTGGTAAAATTCCATGCAAAATTTGTGCCACGAAGAAGTTCGAGACGAAAACATAAACAGAGATAACCCGAGATGATGACTTTGAGTGTTTTGTGATCGCGAATGCTTTTCGTGCTAATAGTGCGGTTCATTGCTAAACTTTCCGTAACAAATCAATGAGAAACTTCCAGCGAGACAGGCCCCCTAGATCTACTTCCCAAGACTATGTTAGAAATAGAAAAAGGGTCATTCCGATTTTCAATTTCGAAATGTTTCATTAAATTCGGTTTGTTGAACATTCCAATTCCTTTGGCCAGTATCATCTTTAGGAAAATTTTAAAATCATTTTTGCTGCATCATTTCAAAGAGAGAAATTCAAAATTGTTTTACATTTGTTCAAAACTTCGAAAGTAAAAACCAGAACAGGCCGTTATTAGTTTTGACTGGCGCTTATTTCGGCTTCGACCGATTTTTATTGCAGTTACCGAAAAAATTTGCATTTCAAATAATAACAGGTTTCGTTATTTCGATTCATTGAACCGCGACCACTATTCGAAACAATTTCAATTTTGTTTTGTTTCTCGCTTTCGGACAAGTGATCTGTGGGTTCCGCTAATTCCAGGCCTTGGCAACAACCCGGGAAGCTATAATCCCAAGTTATTGCAATGAACAGACTAAGGATTTGTGACTTTGGACCGACAGAGGGTTGATTGAAAGAAGTATCTGGGTTAATGTACAGGTTTGGGTCTTCGCAAAATATTCACACAAGCTTTTGATTTATGCAACGATATTCGGATTTTCGATCCGTTTGCCCAACACAACTTATGTACATATTTTTGAATCGTGAAAATATGAATAGCACGGGTAAATATTTGACACTCGTGATTTTTATAACATGTGCGTGCAATTTTCGCAATTGTCGCATTGATTTCGGATTATTCAATCCACCGAATAAATGCTCAGGTATTTACAATCATTATAGAGTGTATATCAAATTTTCATGCGCCAACGTAGTTTTCCGAAATTTAATTATAACGTGCAAAAATGCAAAAAACAAAAAATTATATGATTTCAATGGGAATTGGTGCAAAATGGCAGTTCGCCCGAGTGAGGCTTATGAGAACCAAAAATAAGCAAAACAATGATCTACAACAATAACTGTCGACTAACTGGGTTCATTACCGGTCTTGATTTGTTTGCCAGTTACGCTTGATTGCCGCCGTCTAAATAATTTGCAGAGTTCTATGCCGAAACACATACCATAGACCCGGAAACCGAACCCAAATCAAACAAAAACAAATAAGTGACAACAAATGAGACTTAAATGGGTACTGGTACGGGAGGATCCCAAGAAAAGGGGGAAGGGAGCTGCCAACCAACCCAAAACCATGTCAAGTGGGTTACCAAGTCTTATGTAAATGGAACGCGTGCTGTGAATATCCAACGTTTTTGCTTCATCTTCGGATTCCAACTGGGGCCCGTGGGCCACCTATATATAATACCCGTATTGATCCTCCCAAATGATTGTAAATCAAATCATTTATCGCGGCAATACTTATTACCACAGTCCACCAAAAGGGTCCACTGCGATTGCGGCTAATTGACGATTAACCTGACTCTAACGACATCGTTACAAGCTGATGGCTAAATTATCACGACCATGCCCATGCGCCATATTCGACTACATTTTATCATTTTATAACACCTCTTTATGGCCTATAAATTGTCGAGCTGATTTTATGGAGTCAATGGCAACGATGTTGATAAAAGCGTAACGCTGCAGATTAGAGACAAAGAGGCTGGCGCTAGCTTTATTTCCTCATATAACCAAAAAGGGTTAAAACCGAAAAAAACAATAACCTGCTTTTGCCCTAAAGTAATTTGTTTAGGCTTTCAGAACTTGCACAATGCTTTTGGGTTATCGGCAAGCAGATCGCGAATTAGCTGAAAACAATCCCTGCAATTAGGGGTTCACTAACTTACTATTAGCCGAAGGTCATTAGCTGCGTTCTTTGATCTTCGCTCAAAGGTATAATTAAAAAATTTCAATTCACGTATTGCGAATCAATAATTCCAATCTAGTGCCCAAAATATGTTCCGTTCCTATTGTTTGCCAAATTAGTTTTTCCCGAATCAATCTACGGGTATTCACATCCAAGTCACGTCAACAAACCAGAATCATTGCGATTCCGTGTGGGTCAAAGTGGTAGATTGCTTTTAGGTTTTCTTCTTTTTTCTCTAAGATACAGTTATCTAGTCGTAGGATACGATATGATATATATGGAGCTTCTATATTTGGAATGAGAAATTATTTTTACTGCCGAATGCCTGCATCTATGTGTATATTACCGGGATCGCGCTGCTGTTAAAGATAAGATGGCGTTAGTTTAAATTGCAATTCCTCGGTTCCATTCAGAAAATTGATTGCCTGATGTTGAGATTAGTTATCACGCCGTGTATAGGGAAACCTAAAATTATGAGCCCCTCCAATAATCGTATTTAATGATTTAAGGGGACAATTCAAACTGCGTTGAGTAGGGGAAGTCGTGGTCCGTTTTTTTTTTGGGCACCAATATTTTGTGTTTTGGCCGGATATATAGGGCAATAATCAAGCAATCCAACAAGTGTTCCCCCATAATTCATAGCGCTCTTTATATGCCAGCACCTTTATGTACATAAGCTGAAAAGCTTTCGCGCAAACATTTCTTTTGTGCAACGAAATGCAGCGGAGGCAGCTGTTTAATAAAAAATGCTTCGATTAGCAGAACATGGTTTCGGAACGTCGAATTCTAAGCAATACTATTGCAAAAACGGATCCCACGGATTTTTATAGATCAGATGATTAGAAAATGAGGGTAGCATGCCGGCGGGCAATTACCATATATACCCGCTCAGCTTCCTCAATCGTGGCCTTTAGCGAAACTTCGACACTTCGGCGGTTATAGTGGCATTTGATTTAGTTATGTATTTTGTTTTGGGCACTAACTCAATTTGCCTAAACGGAGACACTCACGTGCCGGCCGTAAAGTGGCAAGTGGGACGTGCTCATAATACATGACAAGTGGATTGCACGCAGATACCGCCGAAAGCACTTTCGAATGATACGGTTTTAGTGGTTGTTACCCAAATGTCGGAAATTCAGGTTTAGTTCTAAATAGACCTCTACACGTGCAGTTGCGATTATCGAATTTGTTGCTATAGTTATAGTACATCTCCATGCAGTTAAACGGCTATCACTTTTAGATTGCAACTATAATGAATGTTGAGTAGAACTGAATTACTAAAAAGTGTTACCCTTTCACTAATGCATATAGATGCATTTTAGAGATACATACATAAATTTTGTGAAATAAATGAGTATAAACTGTTTTAAGAAATGTCAATGACAATTTATCATTTAATAATTATAACTTTTTAAAGGCGCTTTTTAAAGCAAACATTTTAAGAGTCAAAAACCAAATGTATTATGACAGCTCGTCTTGTTTAAGTTATTGAAAGAAATATATTTCGCATTTTATTTTAGTAAATGTTTGTTGGCCAAGTTTTGTTAACAAAAAAGACAAGTTAAGTTCTAGTGTACCTGCTGTTTGTGCAACTGAAATATCTGATCATGTTTCTAGATGCAAACGTTTTGTTTTTTGATTAATTTAAGTTTGGTGTTTCAGACCGCATAATAACCATTAAAGATTTATTGGTTTTCGAAAAAAAAGGTATCGCTGTCCGGACACTAAATTAGTTTATTTTTAAACTTAATAAAATCAATTATTCAAAAAAAGCAGCTTAAGTTTATGGCTTTTTTATACAAACACGCTTATAAACTTTACTTTGAGTTCCGATCAACACCGGGTTTCCAACATAACCGATACCGACCATTTAAATGTAAATTTATTAAAATTAATAGACATCTTTGACATCAGGTGTTGCCGAAAATAGCCGAGGGTGACTCGGCACCTCCTAATAACTCATTTAAATTATGCGGCTACAATTTGGGCAAATGCCTCGGGGAGTACCCCCGAATGCGTTAAGTGATCTGCATAAAATAAAAGTCTGGCTAACAGCTTCCTGTTGTTGTCGTTTCAGCTGACACCTGACGCGAGGCACCCGGAGTCATAATAAAAGCCGCCGAAATGGCCTTCATGCCGTGCTGTAAGTATCCAAATATTCAAATAATAATATATTGCCACACGCTCGAAATCGCCCCAAGCACACGAGTCATCAGCGAAAAATGTCTCATCAATAACACCTCACGTGATCTTCGATCGGCGAAGTGAAGTCCCCCCAATTTGTATCGAGCGCAAATATTGAAATTCGCGCAATGCGCAGTCCATTAGAGATCTGTGACCCGCCCCAAAACGGGAATAGAGATCTTTTCCGATCCGCTAATTGCCCTAATGTGCTGCGAGGGGCCTTGTACTATCGAAAATTGAATAACGATCTGTCACAATAACCAATATTTGCTGTCGTTCGCAGTTTATGTGCCCAAGCGGATCAACCTGGCGATCATGCTCTTCATGGCCTGCCTTCTCAGCTATATGATGCGCGTGAATCTCTCGATCAACATCATCGCCATGGTGGAGGACACGAGCAGCCACGACAATGGAACGGAAGTGGAGGCCCTGCCTAATGTGAGTTTTCCAGGATTTCCTTAATGAAATGATTATATATTATATAATCTAAATATAGAACTCTATAGAGTTCAATAAGCCACTGAAAAAGGTTATATTCATTTTAATTCACTCTCTCATTTTGAAAACTTTTTTTTAAGTCAAAAGATAGTTTTGTTGACTAACTAAGTACTGGTCTAAAATGAAATTTCCTAATATAGCAATTCAAGTTTTACGCGGAAAACCATGAATAATTGACAATCCTTGCGTACCTAAAATGAAAAAGAAAGTGTTTAATAAAAAAAAATTTTAAAACTAAGGTCCGGAATCTCAATGTCATGTTAAGTTTTGCCATTGAGTAAATTGCTGTTTTGGAAACTTTTGTTTTCTCAATGCCATGTTTAGGTTAAGTGACAGAAAACTCTTAACTAGAGGCCATTCGTGTAAAAAAAGAGTCTGTAAAAAGTTGTCGTTTAAAAAATGAACATCACATGGCGAATTTGTTTTTCCCAAAAATTAGACTTCAGGTTATTGAGAAACGGGCCCTATTTAAGGTATCGAACCGGTGTTCCTAGTAAAAATAATTAAATTATAGTTATTTCCAATTCGTATACAATTTTATATATAATATAATCAACTATTTCATCTCTTGCAGTATGGACCTCGCTATAACTGGGACGCAATCGGATCAGGCCCTGCTGCTGGGTGCCTATTTCTATGGATATATGATCACTTCTTTGCCCGCTGGCACCTTGGCTGAAATGCTGGGAGCTCGAAATGTGGCAGGATATAGTTGTCTGGTGGCCGGAATCCTTACGGCTCTGACTCCGGCGGCTGCTGCCTGGGACAAGTATGCGGTGTTCGCCGTCCGGTTCCTGATTGGATTCCTCAACGGCGTGGTGTATCCGTGTTGCCACAGCCTGGTGTCCAAGTGGTCACCTCCGGACGAGAAAGGCAAGTTTGTGGCCTCGCTGATGGGCGGAACCTTCGGCACTGTCATCACGTGGCCCATCAGTGGAGTGATCATCGAGAATCTGGGCTGGGATTGGGCCTTCTACATTGTGGGCATATTCGTGCTGATTGTGGTGGCCATATGGTTCTACCTGGTGGCAGATACTCCGGCTCAGCACAGCACGATCAGTCTCAAGGAGCGGGAATACATCGAGAACAGCTTGGGCAGCACACTAAGCAACAAGAAGGTAAGTTGAGAAGCTAAGCTAAAATAAAATTATTTCTTAAATATCTTTCCCATTCTTGGGAATTAAAATTAGCGAACATTTCTAAATTATTATGTTTATTTCTATGATTTCGGAATAAATCCGGTTCGACATATTAAGTTCATAGTAATACCTTATATGACTCATGTCCGGGTCTTTTTATAAAAACAATTAGAGCTTTTCAATTAAATCTGATAAATCTTTTGAATGGTCTAATTTTATTGATAAGCTTGGCAAAACACAAACACAATGCTCAAATTAAAATATAAACACGATAGAACGCTATTGTCTCTTTGATATACAAAATACTTTGCTTAAAACCTAAATATGGTTATTATTTTAATTATGTTCTGATTTGAGCGATTTTATAATAACTGCGTTAATACAAAATTGCTAGGCGATAAACTTTGAGTACTAAAAAATATTTTTTCAATACTTTATTATTGTACTTTTGCAGAAGTGGCCCCCATACAAGGAGCTGATTCTGTCACTGCCCTTCTGGTCGCTGATGTTGCTCCACTACGGCAGCATGTGGGGGTCTGTTCTTCCTGATCACAGCCACGCCCAAGTTCTTGAGCGAGGTCCTGGGCTTCAACCTCTCCTCCGCCGGCGTTTTGTCCAGTTTGCCACATGTGGCACGTCTGCTCTGTGCCTTCGGATTTGGCGCAGTTGCGGATTGGATTCGTCGCCGGGGCTGGTGGACCGTAACCAAGATGCGCAAGGCCTTCTGTCTGCCCTGTAAGTGGATTTTGATCATTAGAGAGAACAGTATTTTATATATTTATTATTTTATTATTATCAGCTCACATCTTGCCCGGAGTAATGCTGATTATCCTGGCCTACTTCGGTCGCGATCCTTACGTTTGTGTGGCCATTATGACAATCTCGCTGGGTTTCAACGGTGCTGCCACTGCTTCCAACTTGGCCAATTCGCAGGATTTGGCCCCCAACTATGCGGGCACGCTGTACGGAATCATCAACTGCATTGGCACCACTCCGGGAATATTCTCGCCCCTGATTGTGGCAGCCTTTACAAAGAATGAGGTATGTGGGCACCGCCTTTTAAAATATTTTATCAATATTAATACTGAGTTTTCCATTTCAAATAGAACACCATCGATCAGTGGCACTGGATCTTCATCATTGGAGCCGCTGCCTATATATTGCCCGCCCTGTTTTTCTGGGTCTTTGGATCGGGAAAGATCCAGAAGTGGAACGAGGTGCAGACCACCGAGTCTCGCGAGGATATTGTCAACACAAAGTTGTAGTTTGTGCCCTGACAATCACCTGTGATGTTGTATCTTTAGTATTATGCCATAACTACGATGTGTACTTGTTTATGGAGAGTCCTATTAAAGCTTTAGCCGTGTATTTATTATTAACGATAATGGTTTCATTTAGCACACGTGAGTTCTGACTCACGAGTCAGGTGAGGTCGAAACCAGTTCGTCTTAGATTGGCACAACGACCTTAGCCTGGTTTGGGGGGAAACACTTTGGCGAACAGGTTGCGGCTCTTTGCAGAACTTCGTTCGATTAGGCACTCATGCAAAAAACGGAATTGACACTAATAATTAGTCAAATGCTAATCAAATTTGAGGACATTTCTTTCTACCCAATAAATTCCCATTTTTAATTGCGAATTAACGTCATTCCTATACGAGTTTTTAGTGGGTTATGAGTGAAGTCAACGCCGCGGCAAATATTAGGTGCGAAAATTCACATTAAATTCAAAATTATAATGGGTTACTCACAGACATTGTGTGAAATCAGAAAATAGCTATTAATGGGCTTTCGTTTTCAGAAATATAGCATGGAATATAAGTGGTTGAAAAATATTATTTGTCAAGAAGATTTTTAATAAATAAATAGAAAATAAAATTGTTGTTTCGTTTAAGTTTCATTGTATTACTAATAAGTGTAGGTGAAATTAGGATAATCCTATTAGCAGTTGTAAACGGCTATTCATTTTCATGTATTTAACATCTACTGGAAAGTTTTCAAGTTATTGTTTATTGATCGACCGGTAAACTTTTATAGTTTTTAAATTACCACTAATGCTCAAAACAAATTAGATACTTTCCCGAGACAAGTTAGCCACTTAAACAACCCATAATTAGCACCCAAACTTTCAGCCATTAAGGACTCTATTCTTGCCTATAAAAGCCTGCGCATTGAGTGTCACCACAAGTCAGTACGCAATGATAGAACCAGGAAAGTGGCCATCACCAGGCAAAAGGACCTCCGAGACCAGCAGCAGCAGGAAGAAGGGAAAGGAGCCAAGTTTATGGAAGGACACCATTCTAGCCACTTTTTGGGAATACACGGAACGGACCAAGTTGAGCGGCATGTGGCTGATGCGTCGCAATCGCACCCACGGCCTGTCCAGGTTCATCTGGTCCTCGGTTCTGCTGCAGCTGCTCCTGCTGAGCATCTACCTCACCCTGCTGCTCTGGCTCAAGTTCTACTCCTACCCCATCCTGAACACCATTTCCAATGATCTCTCCATCACGGACGTTGCCTTTCCGGGCGTGACCATTTGCAGTCCAAAGTGGTTAACTCGGAGCGGGTCGATCGTTATGTCAAGACGCTGTGAGTAGCTTGGAAGATTGCCAGGAAATCCAATCAAAGGAGGAGTTTCCATTACAGCAAGATTCCCAAGGAGTACGACATCGCAGAGGTGATCGCTGGCTTTGACTTCCTCAATGCTTTCACCGACCAGAGTTTCGAGCCTCCAGCTCATGACAGCTATCGGGCCACCGATGCAGTCCTCCGGCTGAACAATGTGTCCACCTGGGAGGCGGCGATGGCCGTGAGTCCGGGATGCTACGACTTTGTGAAGCGCTGCTTCTGGGGCCACACGGAGTTCCAGTGCAACCAGAGCCACGAGTACCTGTCGTTTATTCCGACGACGGCGTATCTGGGTCCCTGCTGCTCCTTCAACTACAATCCGCGCAACGCCAGTTTTGTGCCCTTCTCGGCCAACATCTTTGGCATGGACGGCGGCCTGACCTTCGTGGGTGCGGAGGGCAGTGAGCGCAACCTGAACACGGGCCTCATCGTCCTGGTGCATCATCCGATGGACTACGTACAGAGTCAGCCGCCTCGGTCACAATCACGGCACGATCCGAGAGCTTTGTGGAGGTATCGCCCACGGTGCAGAGTTCTTCGGCGGAGGTCTTGGAACTCTCGGAACGGAAGAGGGACTGCCTCATCTCGGACGACCTGCAGCTGAGGAGCTATCGCCAGGCCGCCTGCCTGCTCGCCTGCCAGACACAGGCCATTGTCCAGAAGTGCGGTTGCCATCCGTATCTGCTGCCCATCGTGGGCAACAAGTTCAAGGAGTGCAACCTGAACGACACCTTCTGCTACGCAGAGAACTATGGTGGGTGGAATGATATTTTAAATTCTTTTTTTTTATGTATATAAGGTATAAAAAGGAAAGGATGTTCAAGTATTCTTTTCAAATTTATATTTACATATTATCCATTCGCTAATACTTAAGCTTTAGCTGAAAAACACAATGTCCGTCTCTTGTACATTTAAGCCGAAAACCCACTTAAAAGGATAAAGGATACATTGAAATAGTTGGGAGAAACTTTTTGTAACAACAAAAAATGTTCTTAATCTCTTGAATTATACTTAATGCTGTTAAGGTTATTCAAGGTGCTGGCCTTAACTGAAACCTAAATAACTTTATCTTACAGTAATGCTTTTCATACATTTAATTAAATAAACCAACTAGATTTTCCTTTCCACAGACAACTTTAAGAGCGTGCGATGTGACCAGTGCTTGCCCAATTGCTACGATGTAACCTACTCCACGCTCTCCTACAGAACGGATCTCAACCAGCATCGGTTCTCAGTGAGCCGATATTAGTGAGTAATAAATACTTTAAGTGACCCCTTGGGCTAAATCCATATCTAACAGCTCGCAGGAAGCTGCTCAACAATGATAGCTTTGTACTACGGGTCTATCTGGCCAAGCAAGTCGTCCCAGTTATCCGGAAAGTGACCGTTATGTCTTGGGTTGGATTACTATGTGAGTTAGGGGATCTTTTTTTATTAAAGAGGAATTAAAAAAGTTAATTTTCAGCGGATTTGGGTGGCATTTTCAACCTCTGCCTAGGATTGAGCATGATTTCTGTGGTTGAGTTTTTTTACTACTGCACTTATCGCTTGTACATCAATTATCAACTGCAGAAGGCTCAGCTACCTAGAAAGGCGTGGCAATAGATCATATAATGTTTCTATGCATTTATATTATTCCTTTGTCTTAAAGAAACATACTTGTAAAAAGTGAATAAATATCCAGGTTTCGAAATCGACTCTGTTGATCTGAAAGATTTCGAGCTTAAAATCATTAACACGATTCTTTATTCAAGGATTTAACGCCCTATCTATTTTATCTAAGATATAGCATAAAACATAGCTGGGTTAAATTTAAAAATTCAAAAGTCCGCGGTAAAGTCGAAGTCAAATGTATCGATAAAAGGGTTGCCGTTGATATTTACTTTGCTAGTACTTTGAATGAAGGATCGCACCTTTCCCGTTAGATATAATTCATTTTTAATTTCGCCCACTAGAGGTGAAGCAGCATTGGATAAAAAACCAAACGCAAATGAGAAAAACTTTTGTATTAGGAAAATAAATCAATTAATAAATTATTTTCAAAAATGTAATAAATAACAAATTTTTTATTATTTAAAAAATTAAAATGTAACCTAAAATTAATTTAAATTTTTTAAAAACTCTTCGCATATTTAAATATTCGTTTTAATTGTGGCTTAAAATATTATTTAATTTACAAGCAGAACGGTCGCACTGCAATCATCGATAGTTGCAGCAATCGATGTTCGCGAAAAGAGAAACCATCGATGCATCGATAGCGGTCACCGCTTCTGTTGGACTCTATATTTTAATTTGTTTAACAAATTCTTAGGCCAGTACGCAAGGTAAAGCGGCGGCGCAAATAACTTATTTAGAACAATTACCACAAACAGCGCGCAAAATGGCCGAGGTTGAAGCCGTGCAGATAATTGCCGAGTCATTGAAGCAACAGGTAAGAGGATCACCTGGTCGTCCGTCCGTCTGTCTGTCCGACATTTTGGCAATGCAGTTATATATGCACATGCACTGCCGAAAATGTCTGACTATGTCTTACATTTCGGGGGCCGTGGAATCTGCATAGCTGGCGAGAACAATGGAGTGGTCTCTTATCTCGATACACCTGTTTGTTGTGCAAAGTTCAAAAACACTTGGTAGTGGTCGTCGCAGCACCTCCCCGATTACTCCCGTTCATAAAAGACGGAACAGATTTGATAAAGACCGTGTTCCAAAGGTTTGGTACCACGACCCAAACACCCTTGTGCTTGCAGCGGCGATTATCGCCAGGGGGCAGATTAAAATCAATAAAACTTTAACCGGATTCCGGGGCAAATCACTTAAGAACGTGTTTGCACATTGGATAGTGATTGGTCTACTAAACTCACGGAGCTTGTGGGCTGGAATGTTTGATTGATGGCTAAATTTTTGGTCTAAATACCCCTACGTTATCTCTAATCCCGAACAGGGCGTGGAGTATGTCTTTGGCATCATCGGCATCCCCGTCATCGAGCTGTCCATGGCCTTCCAGGCCGCCGGACTCAAGTACATCGGAATGCGGAACGAGCAGGCCGCCTGCTACGCAGCCCAGGCGATTGGCTATCTGACTGGAAAGCCCGGTGTTTGCCTGGTGGTTTCTGGACCCGGACTGCTCCATGTAACAGGTAGGACTTTGGATATAATGGACGATCTACCTCCATTTTCTAATCCAACTCCATTTGCCAACCAGGTGGCATGGCCAATGCCCAGGTCAACTGCTGGCCGCTGATCGTCATCGGCGGAGCCACCAACCAGGATCACGAAGGCATCGGCGGCTTCCAGGAGTGCCCGCAGGTGGAGCTGTCGCGTCCGTACTGCAAGTACGCCGCCCGTCCGGCCACCGCCGCCCTCATTCCGCTGCACGTGGAGAAGGCGGTGCGTTACTGCCACCTACGGACGCCCTGGAGTCGCCTACCTGGACTTCCCCGGCAATATCCTTCAGTCCAAGGCATCAGGAGGCCCGCATCTACAAGGCTCTGGCGCATCCTGCTCCCCCCCTCGCCTATCCCCCGCACGATGATGTGATCCGGGCTGCCAAGCTGCTGCGCCAGGCTAAGCGACCGCTAGTGATCATAGGAAAGGGGCTCCGCCTACGCCCATGCCGAGAACACCCTGCGGCACTTCATCGAGAACACCAACCTTCCCTTCTTGCCCACCCCGATGGGCAAGGGCGTGGTCTCCGACACGGCGCCGCAGTGCGTCTCCTCGGCCCGTACTCTGGCCCTTCAGAAGGCCGATGTTGTGCTGCTCCTGGGCGCTCGCCTCAACTGGATCCTTCACTTCGGTAAGGCTCCGCGCTACGACAAGGACGTCAAGTTCATCCAGGTGGACATCAACCCCGAGGAGCTGCACAACTCGGTGGTGGCCTCGGTGGCCATCCAGGCGGACATCCGCCCCTTCGCAGAGCAATTGTTCGAGCAGATGAACGCTGTGAACTTTCCGTTTTGGCTACGAGCAGGATTGGTGGAAGCAGTTGGCCATCAAGTGCAAGCAAAACCGCGACACCGTGCAGAAGATGTCGCTGAACACGGAGACGCCGCTCAACTACTACGCTGTGTTCCACCATTTGCGCGAGCTGCTGCCCAAGGACACGATCATCGTCAGCGAGGGCGCCAACACCATGGACATTGGTCGCTCCATGCTGCTGAACGAGCAGCCCCGTCATCGTCTGGATGCCTGGCACCTTTGGCACCATGGGAGTGGGTACCTGGGATTCGCAGGTGGCCGCTGCACTTTTCTGCCGCGACTTTGCGCCCGGAAAGCGAGTGCTGTGCGTGGAGGGTGACAGCGCCTTCGGATTCTCCGGCATGGAGATCGAAACCATGGTGCGGTACAAGCTGCCAGTGACCATTGTGATCGTGAACAACAACGGCATCTACGGCGGCTTTGACAAGGACACCTTCGAGGCCATTCGCAGTGAGGGCGATCTGACCCAAATGTAAGAACACGCGGCTTATCGGCTTATCTGGTTCAACTACTTACGGTTAATCTTATCTTGCAGCACACCACCCTCGGCGCTGGGTGTTCAGGTGCGCTACGAGGAGATGATGAAAATGTTCGGCATGCAGGGCTACTTCTGCACGGAGATCGAACAGCTGCAGGCGGCTGTCAAGGCGGCCAATCAACTTACGGACAGGCCGACCATCATCAACGTGGCCATCAGCCCGTCGTCTGATCGCAAGCCGCAGTCCTTCAACTGGCTCACCGAGTCAAAACTGTAGGATTACACTCTTCGCCTAGGTCTTAAGCACAAAGTTCACCATTCCGAAAGTTATATTGCCACGAATTTTTCTGTATATACATGCAATTTTGATACGCCTCGCTTTACTTCTTAACTATTGGCGCGCTTTAATTCTTCCTCTAGGCCGAGGTAGTCCAGGAACCAGGTGAAGTCCACCAGTCGGCCTTTGTGCAGGAACGGCAGTTTGGGGCAAAGCTCGAAGGCGATGTTGAGAGGAGCAATGTCGGGCACCTGGTCGCTGCGCATGTTGAAGAAGGCCAAGAAGTCTCGCACCTCGAATTTCGTTTTGTCCGTTGCGCTGCAACACCATCAGGATGTCCTCCACAAGTTCCAGACTGAAGGGCAGCCGGCAGCCTCGCAAGGTGGATCTCACCTGAGACTCGCTGATGTACGGTCTGCAGGCCGGATTGATGTGGCTCAGGTGGTCGTTAAGCTGCTCCACACCGTTCCATAAAGCCCTCTTCAGCTCCAATTGGGCTGCAGCCCGCACTCGATTCCTGTCGCAACTGGGGGGCATTGCCTGCTCAGCCGAGAAGTAGCGGCACACGGTCACTATTTCGTGGTTGAGCAGGCACTCCTTGGACAGGTAAGACAGGAGAGTGGAGCGCAGTGTGTCAAAGCCCACGGTGGTGAAGTCCCCGAGGTCTCCATCCGACTTGCAGCACAACACAAACTGCTTGTAATCCGGTCGCACTGCATCGCGGATCTTCTGCATTATCAGCCGTATATCGGCTACTGGGAACTGAAAAAGAAACAAATATTTTTAGTTGAGATTTTTTAACTCATTAACCTTTCCGATCATGAAAAATCCGAACAAAATCGACCGTAATTGCTTCTTTAATATTTAAAGTTTTAAACATTTAATTTGAAACGTGAGCTTTTAAATAGTTTTATGAGGATGATTTTAGCTTAGATAAAGTTTTTTATATAGAAATGATAACATATCGAATGAAATGTATTTTTCTAAAAATTAAAAGAGGCAATTGTCTTATAGAATGAAGTAGTCTTTCTGCTTTGTAAATATGATCTTCAACAGATTGACTTTCGTTTTGAAAGAAAGAACTGTAAAACAGAGTGTTATTAATAAGTTATGCTTACCTCGCTGGGATGCTGCTCCATGTACATTAGCGTAAACTCGTCAGCCGAAACAATGTGAAAGATGTGATCCTTTAGAGTCATGGTGCGTCCTATGTAGAAGTCATTGGCTCTATAGTACTCAGGTCGCGAGGAGCTAAACATATCCTGACCCGGCAGCGGAACACGTGCCTTTTTAAGGAACTCGCCGCCCAGGAAGCCCGAGTTCCTACGTGATGACTCATAGATCTGCACAGTGTCGTCGGCCAGGAAGTAGCTGATGACAAAATCTCGTTCTCCATTGTCCCGAATGGCCGAGATAAGTTTGGCTCCGAAGCGCAGGATACACCCATCGTATTTGAAGAGCTTCTTGAAGTCGGCTTGCGGTGGCTTGGGTTCCACTGTGATGCAGTTCCCCTCGGAATCCTCGTGGCTTCCCCAACCATTGTAAGGTGGAAGCCGTCGCGATCCCATGCCTCCTTGAGTGTAAGGTCGAATATCGCTACGCTCTGGAACCGGTTGAGAGCAGAACTCCTGGATTCCGTACTACAAAAGGTTTTTTTGGAGAAAATTCATAGTTATTATATGTAATATTCCTCATTAACACTCACCTTCTCCCTGTAGTAACTCTGTGTGAACTGATCGCAGCCTGTAAGGACGACCGCTCGTCCAAAGACGTTTAAAACGGCACCTATCTGCAGATCCTGGTCGGTGTAGTACAGCACCTGCTTCTGGCCCGTGTTCAACGGGTCGGCTACGTAACGCACATCGCGCATACTGTTGCCCAGCACATTGAGCAGTGTCAAGGCCGTCTGTTGACCGGGCAGCGGGAGTCCCGAAAACTCCTTTGGCAGCTTGCCTCGTTTTAGGAAAGTGCTGGGTCCTTCACGCCCAGAATTCCGTGGGAACTTCTCCTTAATATCAATAGTGTCATCGGCAAGATAATAACAAATCTCTAGCTTCCGCACATCGCCAAACTCGCTGCGGTCATTCCAATACCCCTGAAACTTAAGCACTCGTCTGTCGAACTCCAAAAACTGAGCGAACGAATGTTTTTTGGGCAGAAGCCGAGGAACACGAGTTAGCTGTCTGCTTTAAACCGGAACGTTTTCGGATTTCCGTTGTTGGATCACTAAGAAAAAGGATTCAAGAATTGGATAAATTTATTATTTTAAAAACAATACAGTTAGTAAGATTGGAAACTGACGATGATAGATTATTACAATTTTTGTTTTGTTCGTTCTTGAAAAGAAGTACTCTAAGCAAAACTTTAATAGCTTAAATATAGAGTGGAAAGCAAAAAAAAAACAATTTTACTGACAAAAGCTAGTTTTATTTATAGAAAAATCACCTTTATCACATATTGGCATACCAATTATACAATAAATTATTAAATAGACTTAAAGGAATGTCTAAAGGTTGCCAAAACAATCACGTACGGATGTACGAATGCAGTTGGGTGAATCTAACTTACTCAGTAAATAATTTCAAAGTTCAATGTTTTTGTTAACTTATTTATAGAAGGCTTTGTAATAATTGATAAGATTTTTTAAATAAAGTTTTCTTCATTCAATGTTTCCCCATTAGGTAACTTATTCGAAGAACAAAAAAATTTAATTGCATGAGGAATAGGAATCTTACCATGGCTCCTGCTGGGCCTCGGGCACAAAGATGCCAGCTCTGTTTAGGAACTGTCGGGTGAACACGTCACATCCGCTGATGTGGTAGACGCGATCGAAGATCTGGATGTCCGTGTCCACATTCAGGTCGAAGATGGAGATGAACTCGCGGTCGGTGGGTGGTGCTTTCGGGATTCGCTGGCGGTGGACCAGGCAACCCTGCGGAATGCCGGAGTTCTCCACCTTCGGTTCGGTGACCTGCATGGTGCCGTCCTCCAAATAAAAGTAGATCTTCACCTTGCGCACCTGGTAGGGGGCGTGGTAGATCTCGGTCAGGTTCTCCTTGAAGTAGGCGCTGAAGCAGAGCACCTGCTTGTCGTAGGCCAGCCAGGGTGGCAGCTTGGTGGTGGCCTTCGGGGCCCACAGGCTGTTGATCTGGGCGGGCACGGGCGGACACTTCGGGTCGGCCACGATGCCATTGGGCTCCACCAGTTCCGGTTCCCGGCGGTCGGATAGCATCTGGATGCCCTGGTAGTGCATCAGCGTCTGTTGCCGCGGATGGCGACGCTTTCCACGCTATGAACAAGTCTCAGTTTAATAATTATGCATACCCCAAGTTACCACTTACATCGTAGAATTGTGCACCTGGCAGCATGGGCATTCCCGGTAGTCGCATCATTGTCACGGATAATTTTGTACACTTTTGGATATTCCAAAATTGAATTTTGTTGCCAATTCCTTTGCCAAATTGTTTGTGGTGGTTACATTTGTCTCGAAGGCAAAATCAATTCTGTGGCAGTTAACGCCACGCAGCAGAATTCTGGACTGGTCGAGTGTTTCGACATTTCCGCTGCTATTCGATAAATGGAACAAACGGAACTATGGCAATGCCACCTTCGCCATGGCAGCCCGAAAAGTCAACTGGCCAACAAGCCAACTAACTAACTGCAACTGGTAGTGGTTTCCAAGGAGCGTTTTGGGCAGCCTCTACTTCCACATAGCCATGTCTTTATTGTGTTAAGTAATTTACTCATATTGTGATTAAATTCTTTCATAACGCACTAAGCCATGATTGTTTTTGTCTCAATTAAGTTATTAGAGGAGTCAATGACCGTAGTAGCAAGTACTCATTATTTTAAATAAATAAATATGTGTAAAAGAAAATACAAATTATAATAGACCAGTAAAAAAGTAAACCTTCGGATTTTAATTTGTTTTTGAAATTTTGCCATGATCATGACCAGATCACAATGTAAAGCCAAATAAATTTTTTCCTTACAAGGAGTCAACTGCAACACTTACCAATGTTGTTCGTATTTCGATATGTTCTCTAAAACTCCGCCTAAGAATTGAACCAACCTTCAAGTGCCAGTGCCACCTGTGGTTGACTCACGTCACACCGACTACAGATGTTGTCTCTGAACCTGAAAGCATTTCAATCAGTGATTGAATTAGTGTCGCGGTCCAATGACTTTCTAGAGTCATGGCCACCAGTCTTAGTAGGCTGGTGTTCCAGACGCAGTGTTTGCTAATTAGTTCGGCATGCAAAAGTAGGAAACCCACCGAAGCACGTGCTTTTTCTCACCTCTCTCTAAAACAATACCCAGCTCAAACAGAATCGTATAACGATGCCATGGCACTGGATCTGTAAGAATAGAGGCGGTAAATGCTGTCAAGACCTCGAACGGACAGCACAAGAAGCGGCAAAATGAACCTGTTGTAGTTACTAAACCGTGAAGCGAATTGTTTCGGTCCTACTAACAAGTGAACCTCCAATTTAGAGCTAAGATCATACTTGTCCTTTTGATCCTGGAATCTGTGTGTGCATTGGACTCCAATCTCACGGCTTGGCGTCATCACAGGCGACAAAAGCGGTTCCTGATCTATCAGAATGGCGGTGTTATCAAGGTTAGACATCAAATATTTATTGAGTATAGTGATAAACATTAATTTGTATCTTTACAGTTTGTTTCAGGCTGTGCATTTCCGGTTCCGTTTATGGAGAAAAAAGTCTGGCGACAGCTAGTCTGGCTGATGAACTTCCACTACCAGTTTAATGAACCGCAAACTCCAATCTACTGGTGGAAACTCTGGGATAGTTCGCGAGGTCTCAAGGGTCCTGTGACCAACCAGCCAGTTGCTCCATCCATCCCAGCTCGGCTATTAGTGGATGAGCCCCAACTTTTGCTCTTCAAGTTCGCCGAGGGATATATGAATCAGTTGGGTCAGAATGGAAGTGCCTGTCTGGAGCGTCTGATCTGCGAGAATGGGCAGGTGGACGAGCATAGTGGGCTCTATGCGCAATTGCTTCACAGATTATTAAGGTAAATGACTTCCATTTAGATTTAGCACAAAGATTACTCCTTTAATCCTTTAGACCACATCGAACGCTGGACGGGAGATACTTGAATGCCTTTAGGATGGGTCGCCATGGCGTCAACTGCCGCAAAGCTTTTCCAGAGGCCCATCACTGTTTTTTGGACGACTACATACATCTCCATGAACGGGGACCCACACAGAGTTTTCTTTAAGCCTAGATTTAGATTTCGCGTGAGCTTTCTCTTTGAACAAATGGCGCCGGTTGCCAGAAGTTCAATAGCATTTACATGACATGTACAAAACTAATTAATGGTAATTAAAGATAATAATTAAATAATTACACATGTATGACTATATACAACGAGGTCAGGCGAATTCCACTGGCTCTACTTGCCACTGGACACGTGTTCATCCTCGTCGTCGTCATCATCGGATACTCTCCAAGTCAATTGGTAGTACTTTTTGTCATTGATGGCCAACCAGAGGAGGGCACATCGGTTGGTGCAGAAGTTGCAGGTGAAGAGCTGCTTGGAGGTGCTGCCACGCCTATAAAAGGGTGATTACAAATTGGGGATTAAATAGTTGGTAATTTTGGGATGAATAAACAACTTCAAATATGTAAACTATTCCATAGAAAAAAAATCGTAAAATAATAGGAAATGGAATATTGCATAAAACACAAGTTAATCGTACTTCTTCAATATTATATTCTATGTTTGGATTTACCAAGTCGATCATTATTAATTTCCACATTAAAGTGCATTACATGAAGTAATATAGAAAATTATTAAAAAAGTATGAAGGTTTTTAATGTGAAAATAAGATTATTAATATATACTGAAGTCATCCTATATTTCAGAATAAAACTTCTAATTACAGAAAGTTGAGACCGAATTTACTTAGTTTTAATGTTTTTCAAAACAATTGAATTGTAATGAAATAAATGAATGTTTTCGACGTTTTAGAAAAAGGTTGTAATACAAAGAAAGCAGAAACGTAAAAAAACGATTTCCATTGTAGGCACTTTGCACTGTACTTCTTGCGGTTGTGATAGGTCCATCTGCCCTAATTAGAAAGCAGACCGGTTTGGGGAGTATCAAAACAAAGACCACATGACTAACACTGGGCATACGTAAACGCGACTCCGACCCACCTCTTCACGACCATGAAGTAGTACGAGGTGTACAGACAACTCGAGCAGGTGGAAGTCGTGCAGCGGGCGATGGGTCCGTTGTTGATGTGCGAGCTGATGTAGGGTTCCGGGAGCAGGCGGTGCAGGGCGGCGTTCTCGTAGACGGGCACGGAGCGGTTGAGGGACTGGAGGGCGTGCAGGCAGTCGTCGTAGAGCGTGACCCGGTTCTCCGCCGACGGAACCGGAAATACTGTGCGGGTGCCCACCGGAAGCAGCAACCTGGAGTTCGTCTCTAGCTCGCGTACCCAAAACAAACCCTTTCGACGAACGGCGCTGCGAAAAAGAGGTAATTGAGATATATCATAAAAAAAGAAATATAAATTATTTAAATAAAGTTTAGTGGCTCTTTTTTGATACGCATAAGCATTAAGTACCCCATTAATATTTACCCATGTATATACAAAAATAAAAGGACTTTTTAATATTGTTTCTGCTTAACCAGCTTATATTATTTAACGATAATAAGTTATTATCATATATATCTCTATTATTAACCATGGTTAAATTTGTTTCTATAAAAAGTCTTTCCCATTTCGTTAAATTATTTTTAACAATGTTGATATTGTAAACTATGTTGCTGTAGTAAGTAATGTTCCTGAATATTCCCCTAGTCATCCCAAAAGGCAACCTGCCAAGTATATCGCCATTTCTTTTTCAACAAACATTTCGGGTAAGTATACTAGCTATCGCCAAACTTTTGTTTACAAATGGGAAGCCAAATCAGTCAATCAATTGTCAATTATTTAAATTTAAGAAAAATAAAAGAAACTTCTTACATGGGAGTGGTTCTCTGGCGGTTGTCGTAGAAATTTTGGTAGAACTTCTCGTAGACCATGGGTATATAGTTGATGGCGGTGTTGTGGAAGATGCGCACATGGTTCATGAACTTGGAGAGGGCGGCCGGCAGGTAGATGAGAGCACAGCCTGCCAAGAAAGAGAAATCGATGATGGATGGCTGGCTGACAGACCACGATGATCGCCAGGTTTACTCCACGATCGGCGGCGAGGGACTGCAGCATGGGCAGGTTGGAGATGCGCTCGGGGATGTGGACCAGTGCCTCATTGTCGCTCACGTTCAGCTCGTTGAGGCGGACGCACTCGCTCAGCTGAATGGGCAGTCGGCGGAATTGGTTCTTGGCGATGTTCAGGTGCTCCAGATTGCGCAAGCTGCTCAGCTCTGAAAGCGGTATAAGCGGATGGAGTCCATGGTGGCAGGGATCTCTAAAGGATCCTACTCACCCACTGGCAATTCGGTGAGTTGATTGCCCGACACATTCAGCTGCTGGAGACTCAAGAGGAGACCCAGAGTGGGGGGCAGCTGCTTGAGCTCATTGTTGGAAACGTCGAGGAACTCAAGGTTCTCCAGCATATAGATATCAGCAGGCAGTTCACTGAGATTGTTTGCCCGCCAGATGGATGAACTTGAGGGTCGTGATGTTCAGCAGCCACTTGGGGATCACCGAGATGAAGTTCTCCTTGAGATAGACCTCTTCGAGATCCTCGTATAGGAACAGATCCATGGGCACATCCTTGAAGTTCAGATAGCTCCAGTGCAGAATCGTTTTGTTCATGGCGATGCCGTTGCAATTACACAATGCCCGCACTGCTGTTATTTGGTTCGCGGCGCCGTCAGGTTTTGGTTGCTTATAGTTTGGTCGTGTTTCAATTATATTTATTTGCGTCTCTACGCGGTCATGATCATCATTTGGCACCGCCGCCCGCCAAACAAAAACTGCCACCGCCACCAGCGCCACCACAGCCACCCAGTGGCTCAGGCCCAGTGGCAGCACCACTAGAATCAGCAGCAACAGTTTGCTCTCCACCGAGAATGGGAGTCTCCTTCGATTCGGTTCGGATCGGTTCTTCTTGGCTAAATTTGTCTTATTCGCCTTTCGCAATTGCTCGCGAGCGTCACCTTTATTTTCTTCTCTGATTTTGTATTTTATACTTATTTATTTATTGCATCAATAACGCTCACCCATCATCGCGCCTTTCACTGTCCACCGACGTATACGTAATGTGTTCAGTGCCCGAAAGTATACCATTTCGTTTGGGAGGCGGTTTAATGCCCAGTGCCGAGCTTTGGCACTGACATTGAATTTTCCTGCTGCATTGATTCAACCCTTTCCCCCTTTTTCTTGCTACATTCAAGGTCGTTGCTGCAACCCAAATGCAAAGGGCAAGCTTCGGAAGCTCCAAAATTCGGAGAGCTTTGTGGTAGAAGAAAGGGGGTTATGTTATGGCAAGTTTCCATAAATTGGCCAACGGAAAAGCATATATGGTTTGGAAATCCAAGCTGAGCTTTCATGAAAAACTTTTGGGAAAGCCACGGTTATGAAAACTACCTAATTTTGTAGAGAACTACACAGTTGCTAATAAGTTCCACCACCTGTACATTTCAAGAAGTAATTTTTATTTGCTCGCTTTCTTTATTTGGCGAAAAACAAAGATAAAATCTCTGATGTAAATAAACATTTCTAAAAATATGAGAATATTCTTCTAAACCGTTTGGAGAACAAGAAAATAGTAAACCACACTTGTAAATTTGTTTTATAAATAATGTAATAAATATTGATTTATTTTCAGGCTTGTGCCTGATTTAAACATTTTAAAATTATTTTACACTTCCTATCGTTGGTTTCTCAATATCCATAGTTTCCGTATCCGTAATCGTAGCCATATCCAGGTGAATGATGATGATGATGGTGGTGATGTGGGTACGGATAGTAATCGTAGGATGGCGGTGGTGGAGGTGGAGGAGGAAGTACTCCGAATCCGACTCCAATTGGCAGCGGAAGAGGCAATCCCACTAAAACAGGTGTTCCCATTGCTCCAGCAATGCAGAATACAAGTCCGATAAGAGCGATCACAGCTTTCATGTCTCTGGCAAGGTTTCTAAACAAACTGACAAATCTGAGCTGATGCTTTCGGCTTATAAGCATGATGTTGTTACGATTTTGGGAATTTCAATATCTGCGTGTGCAAACAAAATAAGTTAAATTTCACCAGCCGAAAGGTGCAAATTGCTCCGCGAGTTGTATTTCCCCCTCCAATGCAAATTTACAATTGCTCACGATATTTGTGTTAAATCGCACACGAGATTTCGGTAATTAAGTAAATCTCTACCCAAAAAATATACTCTTCGAGCTCCAATCACCGTTTTTGTGACTTTAATTTATTTTTGTTTTAAAAAACCAATTTAAAATATTTCTGTTTTTGTAAAATAAATTTCCGACAAAAGAAGTTAAATATTTTCTCATTGAATTTGACTGAAAGAAACGGTTTGTTTTGACAATCATTACTTGTTAGTAATGATGATGGTGATGGGAATCGTAATGCGGATCGTAGTGGGGATCGTAGTGGCGAACCGTGGTGATCATCGTGGTGATGGGGATCGTAATGCGGATCGCCTCCAAAATGAGGTACAGCAAATGCGGCTCCAATGAGGAACAGAAGTCCGATGAGGGCGATTACAGCTTTCATGTTCCTGGCAGGCTACTTCCACAAACTGATGCATCTCCATCGATGCATTGGCTTTTAAATGATTCTGACATCTCGATTTTGGGAATTTCACAACAAGATGGACAAAAATAAGCAAAAGTCAAGCAAATTTCAATGGCCCCCTTGAAAATTGTTAATTGTTTTCGATATTTGTGTATTCTCGCACAGTAATTTTTGGGTTATCTTTTTTATTAAAGCTCTACACCGTTTATCACAAGTCTTAATGGGAAGGGACAGTAGAATTCTAGGCTCCCGATTTAACATTCACAGTCAGCTGTTTGAAGTCACGATCGCTGAGCAGACTCCACTTGTAGCCCAAGATCTGTGAGATCTCCCTTTCGACGGACTCGTAGGATCGGGGAGTTTCTCTTCAGCCAGGCATTGAAATCATCGCTCCATTCCGGATGTCTTGGCCAGTCGCATCGCAAGATCACCGCAAATCGCCGGACATGGAGATGCTGGAGATTCTTGGCCGTTTTCGCAATGAGCAGGAGCGTCGAGGTGGAGACTTTCTCGCGGATGATCTGGGTGCATAAGGTGTTAAGGTGTTAAGTGAGTCTCTACATATTCCTAATTGCACCAACAATTTGTCATCAATTTGCAAGCTTTTAAATTGAATAGGTTATTATTCTGTGGATATTTTGATCAATATATAAATCAAAGGTTGGATTGTTTTTCAGACATGTTTAGCTTGGTAGTGAGTCGCGAATTTATATTTTACATATATAAAACGAGATTGTTTTCATCTGGATCACTAGCTTAGAAATCAATATTTATAAATGCTATAAAAATATATTGTTTCTTTGTCAAAACATTTCATATTCTTAAGAAACAAAATAAGTATGTAATTTTGGACAATAATTTGCCATTAGCTAAGAGAAACATTACGGATCTATTTATTTTTGAGAATTTACTTATAAAACCTTTTGAGCAGACTCTGCCTATATTTATATTATGCGGCAAAATAGTTTAAAAGTAGTGTAAATAGAACCTGAGACACTTTTTTATTGAGGCCAGGGACAATTAACCGCTTAAGGCCGCAATTGGATTATTTAGTATCTATCTGATTGCTTGGATTGTGTATGAAAATATGAAGACTCACCAGGGTGTCCATGTTGAAGCATTGCCGGCACATCAGCAGCATCAAACTGTCTATGCGGCTGTGAAATGGCTTGGGGCTGGAAAAGCGCGGCAGGAGTTCGTGGCCATAAACGGCCAGCGTATTGCGATAGTGGTCCACCATGCGGACGAGCAGCTCGGCGCGTATCCGTGCCTGCGGCGCAGAGTACGTGATGCTGTGGACAGGTGCCTCCGGCTGCATCACCACCTCTCCATCCGCCAAATTCTCCACTCGCAGGTGGACGCGTAGGCGCGGATTGGTCTTCTTCACATTTCGCCAGGCCTTTACGCCGCAGGCACTTATTGTCAGGTGGTTTGGCGTATAGCAGTTCTGCAGCAAGTGTAAGTGACGCAGCTTGGTGTCCGCCAGGAGGGATAGAACATCGTCATCTATGTTCTGGGGCGATATGGTGAGCACCTAAATCACAATCTTTATTTAGCACAGTGTCAACACATGAAATGCAAACGTTTTCACCTGCAGATTAAGGAACAGACCCACATGCATGATAGGACAATGCAATGTGGTCACATTCACCAGGTTCAGGACCCTCATCTTGGTGCAGCAACTGCAAACGACCTCGTCCAGCAAATGATTCGCCTCGTAACGTTCCAGTACGAAGTCCACCAGTTTGAGGGTGTGAAGGTCCGTCAATCGCAGGAGCAGCTCCTTCAGGACCCTCAGCAGCTGACCTCCGGTGCCGAAGAGTTTGATTCCCTCCGGATCGTTGGGCTGCGACATGTTGCACGGAAAGTGGTAGACTAGAGTTCGGATCCGGCTACCCATGCCAAAGAACTCCGGCCCAGGATTCTCCTCATTTGCCTAAAGCAGTGAAAGTTTTTAGGATACCATAGGAAATATGTTATCATAATATTAATACCTTGTCAATATTCCACGTCAACATGGTCATAAACTGGAAGATGTTGTTGAAGCTGTGCCACGGGCGAAACTCAATCCCTCGCATATATCTTCCGATCCTCGACAGGCAGTATTGGGTTCGCATGTGATCGAGGCAAAATTGCCAACCGGAGTAGTAATTAAACTTCGGTTTCGTGAGTGTGCGATCATCCACCAAAAAGTTGTTCCAAACTGTTGGCAAATAGAAAGCTCTATACCACTGGCGACAAACCTGCAAAAGAATTACAAATTGTTAGCTTTATGATTTGTAAGTATATGCAGGAAAAAGAACATAAGATCCATTTCCCTATCTGCTTTTTTCATAGGTTAGATAGTGCTAAGCCTGAAAAAAATATTTTCGATTTTCTAAAAATTTGTTTTAAAAAAAAAATTGGTTATGCATCGGCCGGGAATCGAACCCGGGCCGCCCGCGTGGCAGGCGAGCATTCTACCACTGAACCACCGATGCTCGGTGACGAACTTGATTCCCAGAAATCTCCATATTATATTAAGGTGTTTTACATAAAAGTCTAAATACAGAATTATCGTGAAGTTCACTTTCAAATAAATTAAATTATTATTAAGAATCATCATATTTGTAATGATTTAAACAGATTGATAATGGAGTGTTTCAATAAAACTGGAGAGAAGCAACTAAACTCTATTCTGAGTGCATACATGTGGACATTTTGTATTAATATATAGGAACTATTTAAATATGGATTTAATGCCCGATTTATAAACAGAATATGTGGTATTTCTATATACGCACCAGTCCGGCGTAGTATCGCTCTTTGGGACTGAGGTAGGTAAAGATTTGCTCTAGTATCAGATCAGGAAGGTAGCACCACTTTGACTCAATCATTCCTTCGGTGTCCTGGTCGTCATCCTCATCAACATCTATGTAACAGGCTGTTTTTTTATAAAAGAAGTACATTTTATTTAGAGGACATTTAATGTAATTCTTTGGCCTACCCTTCTCATCGCCATCGATCTTCCAGCCAGCCTTTTGCATAACCTCCAGCTGGCCGCTGCCCTTTCGCGCAACGCTCAGTGAGCTCATGTTTGGGTAATGTTATTACTATTTTTCAAATCGACGAATTATGTTTTTACAACGCAAACAACCGCACTGAACTATATGTACTCTAATTTTGAAATTTTTTTGGCACAGCCTGCGCTGACGGCTTCTTCTTGCTTTCGGTTTATTTTTATATAGTTGGACCGACCGACTGTCCGCTGCACTCGCAGTTGCGTCGCGTTTGGCCAGCGACTGTCTCCCGAATAGATTGTGTGATTCTTTCACATATTCAATTCGCTCTGTTGGCTATTTTCGAAAACTGAAACTGAAAAACTGTTTTCAGTTCTCGTGTTCGAAATTGTTAGGTTCTCGCCGCCTGCAATTGCCAAAGACCAGCGATCTTGGCATCTCCTCATCACGCTTTCGATTTATTTTGGTTATTATTTCATTGTTGATGTTTGGAACTTCGCTCGAGATATAGCAACTGTTTTGATTCCGATTCTCTGTTGTTTTCGTTTTCCGATTTAAATTTAGATGCCGGCACTTTGGGCAAGGTCTTAGGGCCTCCGTTTCGTGGCACGGAACTGGGGCAACTTGTTGATGCTACTGTTGGCTTCTGAGGTGTAAATTATAAATAAACACTTGCGTTGTTTGGATTTGTTATGATCTAATCTATCTGAAGCTCGCGTTGCATGTAAACGGAACTGCAGTGTAAATGCACGGAGTATTCATGCAGAGAGAAAAATATTTTAAATTGTGCGAATAGGAGTAATTAAATATATATGTATATGTTCATATTTTGGTAATAAAGAATTTGAATATAGACAGCAAATAATTAAAATTTTTGAATACAATTTAATCTTTTAAAATACAATATTACAGTATTCAGACTGTCTAACAACAAAACTAAAAAATTTAATTGATATAAATATATATAATATATTTATTTTATTGATATATTTATATATATATAAATATTATAATTAGTATGTTAGACCTTTTTTAAGGTTTTGCAATATTATTTTGTATGGTTTCCTACAACGATCCCCTCTCTCACAAAAATGTTTAGAAAATGTATTTGTAAAATGATTTTTCTAAGCCATGTTTCGAAGGCTCTAATTTTCCCTCCGACACGATAAGTACAACAATATTTGAGCCAAGAGTGCTGTAAGCTACTTACCAATCCTGGCGCTGTCTTCCTCTACGTTGGTGACACTTGACCCCACTTTGCCGGCAGAAGGCGGAAGAAAATTCCATCAGGACACCAAACGATGCCATCGTCGTTTCCTTGACGATGCCACCAACTGAGCCAGCTGTTATCCCGTTTTTCCGATTTTCCGCTGTCCACTTGTGCATGTCCATTCGACGCTCCACAAAGGAGCATTGTCATTTTCCCACACACACACATCCACGCTCTGTGGAAAAACTCCTCGAGTGTCCAGGTACACTTAGCGGAAACAGCTGTTTATGTTGATGGGGCTCCGCCAAGAAAAATGCATAAAGGCATTTGGCCATTTTACTCGTTTCGTTTTAGCCCTTGGCTTTCTTTTTTAGCAACAACTTTTCCGTATTGCAATTTCCCTTTTGCGTTGCATACTTTTAGGATCACGGAATTTTTCCGCGCCCAAGCACTTAAAAATAAGCTGAATATTGAATGAGCCCGGCTGAGTGGGAATGTGCTTGGTGGAGAGCTGTGCTGCAACAATGCGCAATACGGCCTTAATTAAAACCATTTTAAAACCAGTTAAAACACACTTGCCGGTCACCCACACACGCACCCACACATATGCAACCAGCCAGCCGCTTGACAGTTGCGAAAACATCAAATATGACAGGGACCGGCCCGGCGACCAAAATGTTGCTATGCAAATTTAAATGTCAACAAAAACTTGCAGTTTAACCCAAAAACCTTATTTGTGTCTGCCCGGCAACCGGCCATCCCGTGGGGATTTCCAGGACTGCCCAAATGTGTGCAAACTCCATTAAAAGCGTGCTGAGATTAGAGATGAGTACGGAGACACTAGAAAACCAAAACATTTGAAAAAGAACATAAAAAGGAAATATTGGTTAATAAAAAATATTTCTAGAGCTAATAAATTTTAGCATATAGTATATGATTTAAATTTATTAAATTGTGCGTTTCTTTTCTTTTGAATTTTCGTTTTAAAAATATGTAATTTTTAATGCTATAAGAATTCAAATATAAAAGAGAATGGGAAGATTCAAAGATAAATTACATATATTTTAATTTATGATTCTAATCTAATCCTTATGATTCTAATCTAATCTAATTTAATGTATTGATATTTCTTTCAAATTTGTGTAATATCTTTAGACTATTTTGTAAACGTTTTTTTAAATTGTTGAATATAGATATTTTTGAATAATAAGTTTCAGGACAAGTACATTTTTGTGATATTTGGTATTATGATAATCCATTGCCTCCAACGCATTCGCACCTCTAGCACCCATTTGTGAAAATCATGGGTCGGGTTTGCCGGTCGAAATATGCATATGGATATTCCTCTGTGCGTGCCGGTGGGTTGGCGGCGGCTTAAACTGGAGAACAGGAAGTGGCTGGTTGGCTTGGCTAACCAAGCCGGCAGGAGCCGTCCAACAAGTCCTGTTATTGTTGTTTGGCCTTGCCCAGGTGCATCGCACTGGCAGCTGTTTGGGGCCATTGTTTGGCCATCGGATGTTGCCAAGTTTCGGAATTTAATGTATAATTTTGTAGCATTTTAACAACTGCCTCACCCGTGGTGACCCATTCTGCCATTCTGGCATGTGGTTATGTAAATTGTTGACTTCTGCTTGGGGGACATCACTAAGAAGGTTGACGTGTTTCTTGACTGTGCATTGTGAATCGCATTTTAATGGCTTCTCAGAGTGCATTTCGTTTGGTTGGCAGCTTAGAATTCAAATTCATTTATGATTAAAAGGGAAATAGGGTTAACAAAATGCCTGACTCATTTCCTTAACAGTGAAATTAAGGTAAATTTATTACATTTATAACTTCTTCTGGTTAATAATAAATTATAAAAACTCAGAGGCGGACACACAAAAGAATAAAAAAAAATTGTTATGCATCGGCCGGGAATCGAACCCGGGCCGCCCGCGTGGCAGGCGAGCATTCTACCACTGAACCACCGATGCTTGGTGAAAGTGCAGATCCCCAAAAGTTTCCACTTTATTTTGGGTAGTCTATAAAAATCTAAAAATATACTTTCGGGGAGTTTACTTTAAAATTGATTAAGAATTAATTGATTACGGCAGACTTTAAGAACCATACTTTTTCTGGTTTGAAGAATTTTTCTTGATATTTTCTTTATCTACTGCTTAAATAGACAATCTTTTGAATATCTATTAGATCGCAGAAAAGTCTAATACACTCGTAGGTTTTGAATAATTAAATATGTTGCTATATATATGTAAATATATATTTTTAGATAGAATCCTGCACAGATGAAGATAAGTATTTTTGAAATCAATTTCAATTTTTGAACATGCTTTTAAAGTCTTTTTAAAATCTATCTATTTTTTTGAGGTTTAAATTTGTTTGATCCGATTGCTCACTGATTATTTCAAATTTCATTTTGTCCATTTTACAGACAAACTTTTTGTGACAGCTCGAACTGCCTAAAATAACAATGAAATTGGGAAGCGCAGCTGCTGCTTATGCAAAGTTCTGTGGTGAGTGGATAACTTAAAGCCCAAAAAGTTTGGATAAACATATAGGGCTCAATCACATCAGCAACTTCCACCACTTGCGATGGCGCTCTCGACTTCCGTCCCATCCTGACTCAATTGTTCTGCCATTGTCACAGCAAGCAATTTGCCTTGACAATAGTCATGCATTTTAATTGTGCAGCAGCTGCGGTTCATCGGAAGGAATTCCCCGCCCCCTCGAAATGGCGACTGCTAAACGCAGCAAATTGTGTGGCCATTAAAAAAACGCCGTATAAAATAGAAACTTTTTCGAAATATTCTTATTTCACGGTGGCACGGACGAGAGGGGGGAGATGGCCTGCAATTATTTGTAAAATATTTATTTTACAATTGAATTGAAAAAGTTTCTGCCTGTGGCAGTTGCCCCAAAATGTATAGCAGGAGCAACTTTGGCCCACTAATCAAATGAATGGGAATTAAGGCAGCGTCACTAGCCGGGAATGCTGGAAAGAATATTTTCACTGGCGTGTGCAAAACAATTAAGCTAAAATTGTTATTGCAATTTGAAAACAATTGTCAAATTATGCAAATTTCGTCTGATTGCCTCGAGTATTTTTCAACACGGCCCCCGGGTCCCCAGCTAACAAGGTAAACAAGCCCGAGACTTTTCCACCCTCTCCATCCAATCCCAATCCCAATCCCCAACCCAATCCCAACCCACACCCACCAGTTGCCACTTGGTGGGTGGAAAACACTGCTCAAAGATTTATGGCGCCGCCTCAAGTGTTTGGTGGGGGGTGGGGAAAAAAGTTTTGGGATGTGCGTCGGCAGCTTCACTTGGTGCCGACGTCGTCAACTGCAAGGCGACTGCAATTTGCATAAAAATTCATTGGCTTGGCGGCAAGTTGACAAAAAAGGTAGGAGCGAATAGCGCTAAAGGAATTATCCTTGGGATAACAAAATGTTAATACCCTTCGAAGAATATTTCAGTGAATTAAAACTTTGAATTAATTGTAAAAGTTTACATATCAATGGGTTGGCTTGTTCTGCTTTGCCAAAAACTTATTTGCTTGTGAATTTTTTACATTCACTTAATTATTTTTAACTAATTGAAATGCGGGCAGAATTTGGGGTTTTGCTTGTTTAATAAACATTCCAATTTTCAAAAAAAAGATTACAGATTTTAATGAATAGATTAAGTTTGTGAAAATAGACATTTATAAAACGAAAAGGCGGACCATATTTAACTAAAGAATTAGAAAAACTTAAAACAATACAACATAAACATAGATGAAGTTTTTAGACTAAATTCTGTGATAAGTGACAATTATTCTAAGTTAATTTTAAATGAAATTAAGGATTAAATATTAAAATAATCCTATAGGATTGTAGGTATACCTACAATATTAAGAAGATATTAAGCCATTTCGGCAAGCATTTGAATTAAATCCAAATTCATTTATATTGGCTATGATAAACATTGGTCAACTTAAAACATTTTAATTTTTTTTTAAAGTAAAATTAAAGTCCTAATTTAAATAAAGTAAAAACCAGCTGCTGGAGAAGCTTTTCCCAAACCTGTGGAAACTTGTACACAAAAACCATAATGAACAGGGTCAAAACATGTGCCACCAACTTCCCCGCAACATTTCCGTTACATTAACAAAGCGCCATTGTGTGGCACGAACGGCAGCAACAATAATAGCCAAGTCAAAGGACAGCTGCGAAAATGGCGCACACGCTGCGCTTTACAAGCGAAAACTAGTTTTTTTTTTTTGGCCAAGGAGTGGACAGCAAACATCCTTCCCCACTTTTCCTCTTGCCAACGGACATTGTACAGTGCGTGTGTATTTTTCGGTCAGTTTTGTAATTGAATCACGTTTTGTATTAAATAAACTTTTCAAATTATCGAAAAATTGACTTGCACTAAAAACGGCGTCCTGCCTAGTTTAATTTACTTGTGTGTGCGTGCCCCACTCACACACAGGGGCAGTTGTGCGTGTGTGTTAACCATTAACATAAAAAAAGCAACCTAAATGAAAGTGCTCGCTCCCTCGCTCTTTTTGGCCGGTTTTTTATGCAAAACACTTGACAGCCTCATTAGTATTGAAACGGTCAAAGTTGTTTGAGCGGTTTCCCTTTCTCCCTCTTAAATGTTGCCCTCCTGTTCGCGCATTCACGCGCTTTCAAATAAGTATGCTATAAAAAGTAGGGAAAAGTGGAATTAGGGATGGAATAAAGGATATTCGGTTTGATATTATCAAATACCATTGCTTGAAAAACATATATTTCTTATACGAAATTAGAGATGAAAGGATATTCAGTTTGAATTGATCACTTAGTTTTCTTCACATATCGATTTATTAAAAAAGATTTTAATCTAACATACAGGACGTTATGTTTAGGTTACGCCGTTTTTATAAAATTAAAATACCAAGCAAAGAAGAATGTATTCTCCAACCAAGATTTTTTCTGTCTTAACAAATTAAAATTTAAGTTGGGTTCGGAAAAAATGTAAATATATCATTGTATATATACCAAATACCAATTAAAAAATGTATAAAATGTTAATAAATCTCTGTCATACTTAGTCATTCGTGTTATTCCAGTTTAAAAATGTAGTGCAAATTCCTGCCTGGAATTCTTCTTTTGTTTGGAATTATAGAAAATGTCATTAAAATCAAAGAGCTTTTTTATTACATGCGATATTTTTGTCATAATCTTGTTCTTTACAGCTTTTCCAGCATTGCACATTTATTTATGTGTATTTATTTTCATTTCGTGTTGTAGCCTTTAATCCCATTGTTTGCGCATAATTGAGATAAAATGAGTTAACAAACAAATGGATTAATTTTTGTGATCACGTGCGGTCCGAGGCGTCCATGCACTTGCTCACTTATTGGGCGCACGGGCTGATGTACGTGTCCAACGTGTCCAACCGGCAACCAGACCAACCAGACCATCCCGACCACCCAGAGCAACAAAAACCACGTTGGCAATACACAATACATGGTCCGAATTCTTTTTCATAACATATTTTGCATGCAACACTGCGTGTCCGGCAAAGCTTGGCGCCATCATTTTTCACCCATGCAACGGCTCTGAATCCAGCCGCCCCTTTAAGCCACTCCCAATTTGGCCCACACACTGGCGGGGCAACTTGTTTTCGCGCCATTTGCACGCGTCATGAATTTTTCATAAACATTTAAAGGGATTTCATTACATCGCTTGCACACATGCAAGCGCCAAAACTCACTACGCCGGCATATACATATATTTAAACCGTTCGGTTCCCCTTGTTGAAAAGTTTTTCACAGTCGTACTTCGGAAAGTTGTTTCTTCAGGAACTGTAACCAAATTGAGTGGTTGATACCAATTGAAAACTTGAATTTATACATTTCCTGACGCTTTTACTTAACTTGAAAACGACCAATTCAAAAAAAAACTTCCATATTTAAATAATAATTAACCAAAAGTGTTTTGTCCTAGAATTCTAATTCTGAAATAAAGATATAAAGATTACAAATAAATAAAAAATGAATATGATTTTATGAAGAGGTTTGACTGTACGTTTACATAGGTCTCTCGTCAAGAAGCATGTAAATTAAATTTAATTCTGTTCACAACCGTTGTATTTGTTGTTGATTGTGATACATTGACGTCCATCCTCCTTTATACTGCAACCTGCAACCTGCAACATGACTTTTGTATACGAAAGACAAATATGATAAGCCGACCGAGGTTATAAGTGCGGTTTTTGTGTGGCAGCAACTGCTGCAAGTTAAATTTACACGGCATCCGATGGGAATGTTTTTAAGCCAGTAAGAAACTATTATTTAACGATTTCTCAGATGCCAATGAGTTGGAGATTTTTGGTCAATTGACTGTGGTTTAATAATATTTTGCTCATACAGCTTGCTAATAAAATATCAGAAAATAAAAAGCTCCAAAATTCAAAACAATGAACTATTTGTTTAGTAAACAGTTGATTATAGCTTAGTACAATTTAATTAATTTTATTTATTTCTACAATTTATTAACAAACGTCAGCTTTGTTTGCAACTTGATTCCCTTTGGCCAAATTTGTTAAGTTAATTAAGAAATTATTAGCTTGCGAAAATGGGGCGTGCAAGCCTATAAATATAATTAAACGCTGCTCGCTGCTTAATATGCAATTTGCATAATGTATTGTGTATATTTACACCACCCATTGTGTTAACCAAAGAATCTCCCTTGACAATTTTTGCATCAGCGTTGACATGTGGTTCCCGGTGGTGCAGCGGGAGCCGGTCACGTTGACTGACATTTCGTGACAGGATGTTGGACCTTGGACATCCTGTGAATGGCCCCAATGGAACATGCTACATTTAATTGCATACCGAGAAAAACAAATATGCGATTATACAGCTTTCCATAGGAAAAACGATTTTACTTACTATTCAATATTAAAAAAATATAACTTATAAAATATATAAAAATTTATTTGTTTCATTGGTTTGAAGTATAAATGTACTTTTTTTATCACATTAAATCTTGATTAAAGTAAACGCTTTGAGTGTTATTAAGTAGCAATAACTAAGTGAACATTTTGAAACTCAGTTATACTTTGGAAGTAGGGCAATTAGTGAATGTCTTTGTCTCTCATTTCCGAGTCGACTTTTCTTTAATGCATTCTCATAAAATTTTAATGATTATCCCTGGACACTTGCCAATCTTTTTATCAACCCAGAACAGGTTGTCGGCCACACAGCCTAAGCCATCTTTACTCGACTACGCATTTTAATTACCATCACGTGGCTTCACAAATATTTAATTGTCAGGGCTGAAATGCAAATACCCTCTTCCTGTTCATCCTCGTTTTTTGCCGTGTCACCCGAGATGTTGGCTGAAAAGTACGACCAATTTGCAGAGTTACGAGCCCGTGAAAGTGACTCCCGCCGCATTTCATTAAAAATAATACCCAACCCTTGGCCAAGTCAAACTATCATCCCCCCCCGTGAAGGGCCACCCCGCTGGCAGCGAATTAAGCTAAATTAGTGAGGCAGGAGGGGGTGGTTCATTAAATGGGTTTAGCAAATACTACGCACATCAAACTGTCGAGCACATGCAGCAGCTCCATCCTCGGCTTTTGCCAACTGAGCCTGCCACTGACATTATTCATATTTCATGGCCCCAACGGCGGCTGCTGACTACGACACAAAAGCGAGGAGAGAACTCAGTTTGCCAAGTACAAACAATTATGGTTTCGCTCTATTTGCCCTGCACAAGCACAGTGGAATGGAATGGGTTGGGATGGGATGGGATGGGGGGCATTAGGATGGGGTCTTAGGATCCCTCCTTTATGGAGGTGTGTTTGTGCTAGCGATTAGCCTGACGTGTGCATAAAAGCCAGCCTGACATTATAATGCCTTTAGTTTTTATACCCAGTTGGGGCTGGGGGGCTTGGGTTCGGTTGGGTTATGGCAAGACCTTTGCCAACATGCACAATTCTTGCATATTTATGCACTTTTAATTGTGTGTTTGTTTGCACGCGCTTGTGTGCTAATTATTGTCAGTTATCTGGCGCATATGGATTTTAATTAGCGGGCGGATGGGTTGGGACATCATTCCAAAGAGGGCGCACAAATGTGCAGTATAAGAAAAAAAATTGCTCTGATTTCGGTTACGTACGCATACTAATTCATTATCCAAAATTGTGTATGATGTTTGCTATCATATTGAGTAAAGCTAAATTTGGGATAGAAAATAGTGGTAACGGTCCCCACAAATTCATTACTTTTTGGTGCAAATAATAAAAGTAATATGAAAATAAATAGGTCACATTAGTAAATCGTAAAAATCGTATTACACACTTTTTAACGAGGAGGGAAATAGTTCATAGTTCAAAACCAGTTTTCCAGCAACTGGAGCCGGACTGTTTGCAACTAGACTAGATTTTAGTCAGATACTAATACTTTGTTTTATATTGTCTTTAAGATAAGAATCGTTTTGCCGAGCAAGAGAAAGAAAAACATTTAAATATATGTAACTAAAGTTTTTAATATCCGATATTAAATCCCCATCGTTAAAATAACATTTACGTGTTCCAAATTAACTTCTCAATGCTTAAATTTAATTAAGTTAAGTATACATTTAAAGTGATATACCTCTGCCATTTTATTTAATTTTGTATTAAAGCTGACCTAAGCATGGACCACTAACAGTCGTTGACTTCAAAGTAAATACATACTATGTATATACACAAAGCAGTTGGGTTTTTTGCTTTCCAATTTGCAGACACATATCAGAAACGCATATTGAAATGTAATATAAAAATGTAACTAAAATGTTTTGAAAGACAGCCAAAAACACAAAAAAAAGAAAAGGATGATAGTGCGGAAAGGAAGTGGAGGCAACGTTTATTTCATCGTCTAAATGGATGGCAACTGGGCGAATCTGAAGCGGGCGAATCGGACTGGGCTCCATGCCATTTGTTAAGTGCAAGTTCAATAGCATTAAGAGTGCAACACAAATAACCATAAATTCGGAAAAGCTGCAAATTTTGCATATTTTTGCAAGTCCGCCTTTGCCCAAAGCTGTGGAAAACGGGAGTGGAGCTTCTGATTGGTAAGCCAAAAAATATAAAAATTGCGTTTCACCCAAACGCAGGGTAGCTGGAGTGGCATTTGTTTGCCAATGCCATTTTCAAATAGATTACGTATGCGCCCGGTGGTACTTCGTTCAATGCTCTTTTTCGTGTGATTTATTGGGGCGCCTCGATGTCCACACGACCAGTCGGCCAGTCAAGGAATTCCTAGCCGACTTCCTTAAGTTATTTCAATATTTACACTCGTGTAACATATGGCCAGATGGATGGGGGCGGTACGATAAATTGCCAGGCCAACCGCAATGATTTACTGCCCCAGTCCGTCCAAATACATATATAAATATATATAAGGAATAGGTATACAATGTATACCCCTCCCTTATTTTCGATGTAAACGCACCTTTGTGTGCGCCAAATGCTCCTATGTTTCTATTTTCTACTCAAAACCGCATTTATATTTATTACTTTGGCATAAATCTTGTCGCATTTTCACATTTGTGTCGAATTTGTCGAGTTCGCATGTGTTTATGTATTCACATAAGACCAAACCGACTCCAAGGATATATCCCCCCGTAGCTATTGGCACGTCCACAGTTTTTGCCATTATTGCTGCTGTAGGTAAACAATAAACTGACCCCCAAGTTCGGGTCAACAGGCGGCAGTCTGCACCTGATGTGAGTTTCCTTCACGGGGAAAGTGCGAAATATATGGCGTGTGTTTTTCCTTCGTTATTGTACACGAAATGAAGTGTACATAATTTGGCACCGCACACATTGAGTTGCATAAATTTAGTACGGTGTCCCAATAAAACCATTGTAGTTGTCAAATACAAAGAGGGAGTGCGGAATTTTTGCCAAGTCTGTGGAAGGAAAAGGTCAATGGGAATGTCGGCAAATGAACAAGGAGCACTAAATATGGCTGTCAACTTTTTTCTGGTAATTGTTTTCTTTATGGCTGCAATAACCGAACAGTATTAAATTCCATTCGAGCTAGGATAGTAGAAATGTGTAGTAAATTTACTAGCAAAATATCTATCTTCAATAGACAAGATGTTTCGTGAATGTTTTCGTGCCTGAATAAAAGTCCTAAATATTGAACAATTTCTTAATTGCCTTTAATTTTGTTGTTTAATTTACCAGGTTCCAAGGCACAAATTCGTACACAATAATTTAGCTAGCTCAACTGTTAAACTAAAAACACCCTGCATAGTTATAGCTCTTTAATAAACTATTTTAATTATCTAATAAAGCAGATGAAAAACAATTTCAATTTAATTGCTTGACATGTGCAGTGTGAAATTTTTGGCCATAATTTTGAATGCCAACCAAATCAACTGCCAGTCAAATTGTCAAAATATTTGTACAAAAAGTGTTGGCTAAAATGTCAAAGCCAGGAAAAATGAAAACTATTCCACTTCTGACCATGACACGGCTGTCAAATATGTAAATTTGCATGCTATCCTGAAGCTGGTTGGTATTTAGAGCTACTGGTTTTCACAGAGCATGGAAAATGGGAAATTGTGGAAGAATTATTCGAAATTGGTTATGGCGAACGTTTGCAGTTTCTGCAAATAATAACGCATATTAGGAAAACAATTGCAGATATTAGCACTATTAACTGCTCGCCTGGAAGTTTGCTTTAAAATGGAACTTTGAAATCAATTAAGTCTGCGTCAGAGGAACTCACAAAAGTGATGGGAAAAGTGGAAATTGTGTCAACCGAAGTCTAGGGAAATTGCTTAACCTCTAAGGGTGCTGTATTATCGTTATGGGAAGGACACTTCGAGGAGTAAAGTGGCAGAGGGCCTCTTTCGGTTCGTTGGCTCTGCTCAAAAATAACAAACTTATTGTTTAGATTTTGCCAATGACAGTTTTCCATGGCCTTTTGTGTGCACCGGAGTAAAAGTAAAGCATAACACACACAGGCGGGTACCAGCCAGAAAATACGAGCTTTAGCTCCAGTAAAATGGCAACTGGCAGCATTGGGTGACCGTGCCCACAGACCCAGATCCAAATCCCTCTCATCTCCTTCCCTCTGGAATCTCTGCATAAATGTGGCTTAAATGTAATGCAAACAATTGAAAAACTGTCAATGTGGGTGGCTGACGAAAGAAGACTCAGCTTCTTAAGCGCCAACAGCAGCAAAAAGATGTGCGGCAATCGAAGTGCAAAATGTGGCATATTCAGATACTTTTGGGGGCTAAGCCAATTTTGTAACCAATATGAAACTAAAGTTATTCTAATATAAGATGATTCAGGTAAACATTTTTGATGGTAAATATTTCAAGAACTACAAATCAGGTGGCTCAACATAAAAGTGTAATATAAAATGCTTAAGACTTATGTTTTTATTTACTGTTTTCTTTGGTTTTCCTTCAGGTTTTAAAAAGAGAAATTTCTTGGATTTATAGTTTAAAATTTGTAATTGAAATTTGAAATACTAAAAATACACTAATTTGTTAAGTTACCAATTGTAATGTAAATTTTTAAATAATTAATTTTATTCTTTGGTCAATTTTTTTGTTCCTATTTTATTTGGTTTTATCATAGCACTCACAATAAATGCAAAATGCGTTCCAAACACAATTGGTAGTGAAGTGTTTAATAGCACTTATTTATCAATAATAGTCCATGATAAAAGCCCTTAACGTAATTATTGACGAACCTCCATGTCCAACCAAATACCACCATTTAGATTAGGTACGAACAAGGTTGGGTTATACAAGTTGTCCTTGCGGGTCTTTGGATTGACTTTGATGTTGAATTTGGTAATCAGCTCCACAATAGAAGCCTTAACTTGGGATGTTGCAAAGCGCATACCTATTAAACACCATAATAATTATTATTATTAAATAAATTTAATTTTTACTTACCTAAGCAAACTCGTGGACCATCTCCAAATCCCATGTAGACACCGCGCTCGCGTAAGTTTTTGGATACATCGGGATCCATGAATCGTTCAGGGTTAAACACCTCCGGATTCGGGAAGTTTTCCTCGTCGTGCATGTAGCAGTAGTGAGGTATCACAACAACGGTCCCCTTTTCCACGGTGAAATTGGGGCCATCTCTGTTGGGAAGCTCCACGGATTCGGTGCAAAGTTTGGAGGTCATAAAGCCGGGTGGGAATAATCGGATCGATTCTGTAAGTTTATAATTAATCTTAAGTGAGTGAAGTGCATACATATGTCGAATTGTTCAACCAAGATAATGATGTTTGAAATTATTGTATCAATTTTTTTTGTGGAAGTTATATTAAATATTTCTCACCATGCATGCAGGCATCCAGATATGGTAACTCGTTGAGCTTATCGTAAGGAATGATTCCATCTTGTAGATGTGCCTGGATCTCCTCGCGTAATCGCTGCTGCACCATTTCATCACGGCCCAAAAGCAACAGCATGTGCGAAAGAACACCAGCAATTGTCTCGAAACCATCCAAAAGGAAGATCATGGTGTTTCCCAACAGGTGCGGAATGTCCAGGTTCCTTTTCTCTCCCAGTTGCATTAGGTAATCCAGAAAGTCGCTGCGCTGGAATTGTCCATTTGCCTGTTGGGATTTTCTAGTCTGAACTGCAGTGCCCATTAGGTCGATGAAGAAACGCTCCACATGTTGCGGTATAAAACGCAGTTTGATCAAATTGCTTAGAGAGGGAAAGGTGCTGACCAGGGCGAACAGGATCGCGAAGGTCCAGGGGGGATTGAAAAGATCCTTGATGTTGGCCAAAATGGGAGTAGGCTTGTCCGTAAAACTATCGGCTTTCAAGCCCAGCACGCAATCTGTGACCATTTCGGAGGTGAAACACAGACTTAACTGTGGGAGACATCAAATTTTAATTTAGATTAAACAATAATTTATTTACTAGAATAATGTTTCTTACATCTTATTACATCTTTGGCATTAATCCCATCGACTGCACCCAAGCGAATTTGCTTTTTCACCCACTCGGTCATTTTCTGGCACACCTTGTTCGTCACTGGATAGACCGTTTTTATCTGTTGGTTTATAATGTGGTATAGAGTGCTGACATTTATCGATTTATAACTTAACTTACCCGACCATTGGTCAGACCAGGAGTAATATCAGCCCGCCGTTGCTTCCACTTTTCGCCGGCTATAAAGAATGGATTATTGGCCAGGATGAAGTTGGTTTTTTCGTCGGCAAATTTGGATAGCTCGTTGTCATGGAAGTTCTTGAAGTTCGAAACTAAAACGCTATGCGCCAGCTCTGGACTGGTCACCAGAAGTTGGGGAACCCGTCCGCTGAAGATGCCCACCGCATCGAACTTGTTTTTGTACTTTCTAAACAGACACAAAAATACCAAAATAAGACACCGTTGTTGGAAAGAAAGTGTAGTTCTTCTCACTCGTAGATGTCGTTCAAGTCGTAGATCATATTGCGTTCCATTTTAAATAGATTGGGATAATTGCCGGTGAAGAGTTTGGGTTTGGGACCCGGCACTTTCCTTTTTCGCCAGTAGTTGAAGTTCCAGGTCATGGTCAAATAGAGCAGACCGGCCACAGTAAGGCCCAAAGCTAATGTCACCAAAATCATTCTCTTTTACGAGCCGATCTGCGTTCGCCACGAAATTCAAAACACGTCTGGTTGGAGCTTCTGCCAATGCGCTCTATTTGTACATGGTGTGGCGATAAATTGCCCTCGGTCAGGGAAAAAGCTCGCAACTCAGCGATTAGAAGAAAAAATAAACAAACAGTTTCTGTTTGTCGCGATAAGCGTACAGTAAAACTTCGACTACAAGAACTGAGAACTTGTATTAATTAAATAACCGGAAATCTAGATATAACAATATTATCCAGAAAGGGCATTAAAATGTAAAAGTATGTAAAAAAGGATTATTGGATCACACAATAATACAGCAAATCACTATATAAAATTAATATCTTTTAATAGTTTGTTTGCCTGTAGAATGTACTTTTTATTGAATGCTACCTGTCAATACTATTTCTAGCCTAAAACGTTTAACGACAAGCAATAGAAAATCAATATAATTTATTTTACCAAAACTTATCAATTCGATCGAAGAGATCTAAAAATGAAGTCCAATCAGCAATTTCACAAGAAAGCTTTAAGCTTTAAGAAGAAAGCGTAATATTGTGAAAATCAGCCAACAAGTTTAAGATTTAGACAGCTTTATTTCTTAATTTCATCAGCTTTTTTGGTGGTTGTATAAAATTATGTGGATGGTGGATAAGTGGTCTTTATTATTTAAAATTATTTAAAAATATTGACATACAATATATATTTTTTCTGTTAATCAGATTGGACTTTTACTTTAAATATACAGAGAGTTTTTATTGTAGCTACTCAATGGCTTCATAGATATGTACATTTTCTTATTTGCTAGTTTCTTGACAAAGTCAGAAAAGCTTTTACATATTAAATCCGTTTAAGCCTCAGAAGTTGATACATTTATATTTTATATTAGCTAGTCCACCGGAATGGAGGATGAAACGTTAGAACTCACTTAGCTTGTTGGACACCCACAGCCACGCCTCCTGGCCACCTGCCCACCCGACCACGCCCACATCTACGCCCACATCCAAGCCGGGGCGTCACTCAAACACACCGCCATCCACCCTCGCAGACTCTAATTTGATCAGACTCAATTCAAGAGCGCCCGAGGTAGTGACTCCTTGGTGAGTGTGACATGACTGCTGGCAGTGCCGGCATACCTTTTGGCATTCGAAAGCTGTTTGCCAGTGCGACAGCTGCTGTCGCATATTCCGTCACTTTGTTATTAACTGCGTTGCCCTTTTATTTCTTTTATTCCTTTTATTTCCACCTCAAAGTAAGGGCGAATATAATTCCCTTTCAGTTGCGGTACAACCTGTCACTGCTTCTGCTCCACGACAGATGACAGGATGGATTCCGCGTGTCTCGGGTTGCTGCCACAAATAAACTAATCTAATGGCAATTTGCATTTGATTGCGAATTTGATTTGATTCGGTCGTTCCGCGTGCAAAGTTTCGGGACAGAGTAAGAATTAAAAAACCATTGGCACTCCAACTTGCTGCGGTTCCATCCACATGGATTCCGTTTTTTTTTTGTTTTTTTTGTTCCAGTTAGTGTCGCCACAACCGGAGAAGGACTTCGAGTTGATATGGCACACTCTATGGCACAACTTTAAGCCACAATCGGTCGGTTTTGGTTCAGTTCTGGCCCTGTCAGATAACTAAATCGAGCTGCCGCTCCACTCGCATAATGGCCCACTTTCCGCTTCCGCATTGGCCGCTGCCAACTTTGGACCCTCCTTCGGGGGCCTTCATCAATAGCTCAAACGGAATAATTTTAATTGCAAGAACCGAGCAACAATAGCAAACGAATTGCCAGCACTGCCCACAACTTCCGCTGGCACTTGGACCGGGTTTCAGTTGGCTTCTGGTCAGCACTTCTCTGCGCTCCAACAATTTTAATTGTAACTTTTGCCAACAACTGCAGCAAACATCTAGTAAACAGCCTCGTTTATTGCGGCTTTAGCTGGAATTTTGTCTTTAAACGCCCAATATTTGTGTTATAGCATCGTTAGCCTCAGTTCTAATTTAGAAAGGTGATAGATGAGTTAAGTTGTTAACAATCTCTCAATATTTTAACTTTATTGGCAAATAAAGTCTAGCCATAGCATTACATACATTCCAAGTAAAGGCTTAACAATTTATGGCCTTTAACCATTTGGCTGAAAAGTTAAATAAAAAAAACACGTAAAGCATTTCCAATATATGCAAAAATATATTTTTTGAGGATCCAATCTTATCACCACCACCAAATTTTGCATCCCCTACTACATATGTATGTTATCGGCAAGCCTTTAATCAAACAAAAAGCGAAGAGCATTAATTTTTTTTTAAAGTCTTTGTTTTAAAAAAACTTTATTTCTAAACGATTTTTTGAGATTTTAAAATGTCAAATAGATAAGAGAATGGAATTAAATACAGTACTATAAATGTAGCTGCAAAGTAAACTGAAAACTGTGAAACATAAATTAAAACACATTTTAAGTGAAATTAATACAAAATTTGAAGTGAATTTGAAAATTTTAAGTGAAATTAATACCAAATTGTAAGTGAAATTAAAAAATTTATACACAATTTTTTTTAACTATTGTGAAGGCCTTTTTTAAGCTCAATTCCCATAAAATAGAATGTATTTTAATAGAATAAATGTTTTTAATAAATAAATAATGTTAAACCTGACCTTAAGACCCATGTGCAATATACAGACATTTATATGGTGTTTGGCATATTTAAGACCATTTCTCCCAAGCTAAACGGTCTTTTTTCTATTTCCCTAGTTCTGTGTCGCTCTTCCTTCGATTTGTGGCCTTTAGCTCAGACCATTTTATGAGGCTGACCATCAACATAGACATTTATCGAATGACACATTTTTTCCTGCTGTTCTTTTACCCCTGCTGTTGCCTGCGGATCGGCAAATTTGCGGCTTTGCTTTCTTGTGTCAATTATTTAGCTGCTTTTTCCGCTGGCCTCTACTGATTTTAATTGAACCTCATATACAAAGCAGGGCCAGGCTAAGCTCCAGCTCCAACTCCAGCTTTAGCTCCCAAGTGCGGCCTTAACTTGGCCCGTTCCGCGCTACTGAACCCGAGAAGTTGCGGTCCATCGGCGATGTCGATGTCGATGCCGTTGCTATCGGGCACTTTTATCGCCGGCCACATCTGCACCAAATAAAATAATTGAACGTTTTGCGATAAGCATCACCCAAGTAAAGCTCTCCAGATCCTCTAAAGAAGCGGTCCAAACGAGGCAGCAGCATCACAGGCCTTTTGGCCAAGTTGTTGCGGCTCCTGGCTGGATTCGTGTACAGCAAATGTCATGTTTACAGACCGCACTCAGCCGATTTGTGTCAAAGTTGAGTTTAGTATCTATAAAATTATATAATACACTTCCTGATTTCATTTTTTGCCAGTTTTTCTTGGCTTAATTCCTTCTTTTTTTGTTGTTTTTCTTTTTTGCAATGAAAATGTAGTTCAGTGTCCGCAGGTCTGAAAACTGTGTGTGCTCCCTCTATTGTTTTTTTCTACAAGCCGAGTGGCATTGTTTGGTCTTGGCCCTATGCTGCGACTGGATTTGACTGCACCTCAGGCCTTGGCCATTGTGCTGCGCTGCCTTTTGTTGAACTTGTTGGGCCAGTTAATGTTGCCCCACGGTCCTCACAAGGTGGCAAGCCAAAAAGCCGAGTTCGGGGCTTAGGAATTCGCTGTAGCACTTAGCAATCGAAGCTAGTTAGTTGCCCTTTTTGGCCCCGATCAATTAAAACTATTTTTTGTAATTAAGAAATAATTATATATTTTCTATATTTTATATTACTATTAGTGGTAAATTGCTACATACCATAAAAAGTTTTTTTAAAGTAGTAAAGTAATAAGTAAATTGCTTCTTAAATTATTCCAATAAAAAATGTATTGTTAGCTATTTAAAGAAATCATTTTATAGCAGACTGTTTATTTTATTAATATTATTTATTATGGATACAATAATCCGCCAAAAAATACTTACAATTATTATTAACATAAAAAAAAATTTTTAATTTTGAGTACAATCATCTATAGTTATTTCCATGAACTTTTAAATGACATAAAAGAGCTGTTCAACTGCCCTAAATTCTTTTGCTTTCAGGATGGGCGGTGGCCTCTTAATATCTCAACGATGTGCCGATAAATGCTACTCAGTTAATAAATAACAGCCCGAGGTGGAGAGGAATCTTCAGCAGGCAGTGTGCTTGAGTTGTCTTGGCCCTGTTGCCCCGGATTTTGATTAACTGTTGTCAAGGCACAGAGCCATGGCACGAGCTTCTCCGCTCCGATGGCTCCTTTCGATTGCGCTGCTGCAAATTACTTATGCATT
>JAYMZC010000176.1:1324077-1353756 GCA_036346975.1 Drosophila prolongata
ACAAAATTCGGAAACTTAGATATTACTAACATGAAAATGGGTCTAAAATTTGATCATCGTTAAAATGACAAATTTGAATGCAGATTTTTAGAGAATCGAATCACAAGTCTTAGAGGTATTTCACTTTCAAATCGGATTAAATTTAGAAAAGTTATGGGCTCTGGAAGTCCAACTGTGGGTCATCTTTTTACAAGACCTCGAAAACTAAGATATAAAATATAACATGAAAATGGGTCTAAAATTTGATCAACGTTAAAATGACAAATTGAATGCAGATTTTTAGAGAATCGAATCACAAGTCTTTAGAGGTATGTCACTTTGAAATCGGATTAAATTTAGAAAAGTTATGGTCTCTGGAAGTCCAACTGTGGGTCTTTTTACAAAACTCGGAAACTTAGATATTACTAACATGAAAATGGGTCTAAAATTTAGAGGTATGTCACATTGAAATCGGATTAAATTTGGTAAAGTTATGGTCTCTGGAAGTACATGTGCGGGTCATCTTATTACAAGACCTCGAAAACGAAGATATTACGAACATGAAAATGGTCAAAAATTTGATCAACGTTAAAATTACAAATTTGAATGCAGATTTTTAGCGAATCTAACTTTTTGTTTTATTAACAATAAGATATGTTTTTTGCCTGTCACATGTTTTATATTAAAAACTGCAAGATATGAGTACCCCCAGCTTGCTCTGAATATACCACACACGTGCATAAATTGCACGCAAATTTCATGAGCATCGCCTTCTTCGGATGCATTTGCTATAGCAACAGTAGTTGCTAGTTGCTGTAGTTGCAATTGCAGTAGGCTGCTGCTGCTGTCGCTGAATTTTGATTTAGTTACGCGGCATAATCCATGAATTTGGAAGTCGGGAATGTGATGCGAGCAGGAACAACTGAGCGGATGAAGATGGGGCTTCAGATGGGGATGGTGGATGGGGGATGGGGTCGCCATGAATGTGGATGCATTAATTGAAAATTGCGCGCGTCGCCTGTGAGGCGTTTATGCAGCAATGCATCTGTCCGCCTGTTTGGATGGCTGCTCGGCCCGCTCATTACACGTACGCCCCGACATGATATGCATATGATATTTGTCGCCTGGCTGCGCCTGCAACTTGACTGGATGACTGGCTGAATGGCTGGCTCCCTTTTACTCGGATACACAGAGCATCAACACTTAATTTCAATTGTCAAGCGGCATCCCACACTCTGCCCTGCCGGATATACGCTTGCCAATGTCATATTTAATTATACTAACTCAATTTGCTGTGGTGGCAGCACCGCCACAGTTTAAGTGCAAGTGCCGAAGATGTGATCTGGGTGGATCTGGGTGGATTGATCTGGTGCCCACAGAGGGCATTTCAAAAGCCCAAAAGCGAATCGCCGACACGGCCACTGCTTTAAATAAGCACGCAATCCGGAAATTAGATAGTAGGCGATTTCTAGTCACTCTTTAATATTATTTTGAAGTCTGTAAAGAGTGTAGGTAAAATTGTTCATGAATTAAAATTAGCAAATCTAATTTCCTAAAACTTCTTGAGTAGTGTCATTTTTGCAGTACAAATTTTCCCATTTAAATTTGTTATTTCCAATGTCATTTTTACGTATATAAGCTTAATTTAATACAGAAATACCAAACGCTTTGTATAATAAATTACCTTTATTTTAGCCTTTTTAAAGCTCATTGCTTTAATTTGTATAATTTAAGGTATATATTATATTTAGTATTACGCAGTTTGAAATTTAGAAAACTGAGAAACTTGTTATTTAAAATTGCAATTATTCTAACCCAAGCACATCAAATAACATAAATATATAATTAAAGGGGGTTGCTTCAGATTTAATAATTAAATACCATAAATAAAACAATATTTAATAAAAAGTGCCCTTGCAAACCTATTAGAATAGCTTAAGTTCCCCTATCAAACGACTGTGTGAAATGTGTCCGCGTGTAAAATAAATGAGGAAAAGACATTAAAGAAAGTCATTAATATGCAACAGCAGACTGTCAGGCGGTAACGGACTGCGAGACGGAAAGTCAGACAACCGGACAGCAGCTGTCCGGACAGATAGTTTCAGAGTACGGAATGGTGATGGCTGGTGGAGAGGGGAGAGGGGAAGGGATGCTGCGACGCGGCAGAGTATCAATTACTTGAGAAAAATTACTTGTCCATCTTGGCAGGAAAACCAAACTGAACCGAAGTCAAAAGACGCGTGTGTGTTCTTGGCGGCAGCGATCAAACGCTTTTGTGGGCCAACAACCGCAACGCATCGTCATATTGGAAAATGGGTTCGAAAACGTATGAATTTTCGTGTGTGCGAAGGTGTGCTCACAAAAGTTTGTGGGGAACAGCGAGGAAGTCTTAATTTCCTATGGGTAAACGTTGGCCATTTGTCGTCGTCGTTCTGACTAAATGCTCCATTCATTCAGGGCCCTCAATCTCCGACTGCTTTTTTCCCCCTACATCGAGCTGTGTGGGGCGGTCCATTTTTTAAGCCTCGTGTTTTGTGTTATATATTTTGCACTTCTAAGACATAAATTTTATTGCGACTGCGGCCCATAAATATGCACTAAGTACGAGAGAGAGGCACCACCATGACCACCCCGTTTTTTTCCATCGCTCGAAGAGTTTTGGTTCGCTTTTTTTTCCAGATTAGTCGAGTGCAGTTGGATGGGTCTATAAAACGGAGCAATCGAGCTAGGTGTGCCAAAATGTACACCACCATTTCGGTTTTATTGTAGCTTTTTTATATCTATTTTTATTACAAATCTTTTTATTAAAGCTTTTTGCTTAGAAATGTTTGACCAAGTCACGATATGCTGTTTAATTAGAGCAAAGATTGTTCAACTGCAGAATTAGTGGTAGTGATTTTTAATTAAATTTGTTAGTGAATTTAAGGGGGTGAAATTCTGACCTTAACTTAAGATTTAAGTTTATGAAAATACATCATGAAATCTCAAGGAAAAAAATGTAACTTTTTTTCACACTTAAACCAAATATTGTTTTTACTTTCATTAGATCCTTGCTATTGTCTTTTTGTCATTTAGAAAATGTGAGATTCTTAAACCACTTTTTTTAGTTCAGTTATATTCTTTATTAGAGACTTCAAGTATCCTACATGGGTATCGCAAAGTCAGTACTTTGGTGATGTCCTCAACCAATACCAACTTGTTTTATCTGCTGACGTGACTCAATGTCGAAGCCAAAGTCAAGACACCAACTCCAACTCCGACTGAGAATCCCGAGTCCAAGTCCAAATCCGAGCTCCGACTCCGAGTTTGTCCCTCAGAGCTCAGAGCTGTGTGCTCAGTGTTCAGTGCTCTGGGCTCAATGAAAATGTCATCCTGCTGTGTTCCAGTTACTTGGCCCCATGCATTCGCATTCGCATTCGCGATTGCCTCGATTGTGCGACTGGGCGATGTATCTTTTGGCGGCCCGCTGCTCGACTCGATATTGAAACGGTTTATGGTTTTTAGCAACCGCACGCGGGGGTAATGGAATCTATGGGGGAATGGGGATATAGAATGAGTATGGAACTGAGACTTCCACTTCCACTTCGACTGAGACTTCCACTGCCTAGGCTGGCCAAACTTGATTTGATTTTTCTTATCGTTTTGCGTTCGTTTTTTGCATTTTGGAAGGCATGGCATGGTTCTCCCTTGTGGTGCACTTGTGCAGTGCGTGGCATTGGTATCTATAACTGCAAATCTCGAACGTGCCTCGCTACACACACACACACATCAGTGGAGTGCCCCTCACCCAGTTATAGTTACCCCTAGTACATCCCCGAGCGGAGACGCACATGCTCCACAAAGATTAAGCCAAAATCGTATATCAGGCGCGGTCTTATTGCGCATATGGCCATGTTGTGATTTGTATGGCCAAAGCGTGTGCAGCAAACCGGCTCGATCCCCATTCTACCCCCCTTCTATATCCTATATCTTATCCCATGCCATCAAATCCCCAACTCCACTCGCAGATTGGGTGGCATGGCAAACATTAATAATGTCAAAATTGAGACACTCGAAATGAATTCTGTGTCGTTTGTAATTAAAGAGCAATGCTTGCGGTTATAAATTTCTAGCATACCACGAAAATCGAATACATGGCTCAAAGGCTTTTGCAGGTTGACTTTCTTTTTTTTCTCCTACATGTCGATTTTATTCTTGGCTCGTTTTTTTACGCATCGTTGATTGAATTGTCCGTCGAGCAAACAGAAGACTTACAAATGTTTGTTTGTGCATTATGAAGGCATGTGTGTGTTTCTTTTCTTTTTTCCGTTCCGTTCCGAACACTTTTTTCTCCGTTTCCGAAACCACATTTGTCAAAAGGCGAATTTTCTCCACTTGACGGCACACGTCGCTGGATCTTGTGGGTCACACGTGTCAAAGGTGGGCAGTTGACTGGGATTGCTATTTGTCGGAGCCCCTCCTTTTCTCCATCCCCCCCTTCCTCTTTTTTCCACCTTCAATCGGGCCTGACTAATCGAGCATTCAGTTTTTAATGAAAGCGTATTAATATGACGCTAAGTAAACGCAAGCGAGTTTCTGGGCATTTGTTACGTTTCTATTTGGCTGGCTTCGGCTTCGAGTCCGTTCAATATTTGTTGTCTATTTTTACAAGCTCAGTTGACAAGTGAAACATGTTGCGTGGAAATCGGTCGGGAAATATATTGTATATGTTGAACCAATGCCTTTCTGACTTTCGCTTTGTTGGCGTCTGAAATGAAAACTAAAGATACGCATCTGATAAAGAGGTTTTGGGTTAGGGACCATTCTCTGGCCTAGTAATATTTGAAAGATTAATTTGATCAATACAAATTAATTCAACTAGAAATTCCAATTCAGGGGAAAAAAAGAAACTTATTCAAAATTGATTACAAATCAGTTCAACAAAATCGTTAAAAATCGGCACAACGGGCCAAAAATAAATAAAAATCATTAAATAGGTTATTGATTATTTTTGTTATTTTTTTTTGTCAATAAAAAAATATAAAGAATATTATAAAATTCTAATCAAAATTAAAAATAACGAAGATTATTCAAGGAGATAAGTTTTTGAACAAAAGACACATTAATAATTATTTTTGCAGTCCTTGTAAAGATTCTCTTTCATTTGGGTTGGTTTGAATTCGCTTAAAACCCTTCATTTCCGTGATTAATTTAACCCCTGCAGCACTTGGGGAATTAGTCACTAAAGCGCCCTGCATTAAGTCTGCCTTGAAAAGTCCTTATCTGTGCATCTAGCCCGTGGATCCATCGAAGGCAAGAAGGCAAATAGAAACCAATGCAAACATGCAAGTAAATATCACAAAATTGCCAGAAGTAGGCAGTAGTATTATACAGCAGCAGCAGCATCAGCAAACAACCAGCAGAAGAACAAAACCTGGACCAAATCAGAATCTCCGGGGGCTCCCGTCCCGTCGCAGGCACATAACATAAACATAACTTTGGGCCCAGGCTTAATGCCAACGATTTGCGGTGCGATTAGACCAAAATGATGCATCACATCCAGTGCAGGAATGGGATTGGGGAATGGGAATGGGAGTGGGGCAACTGGAGACCTTCAGGTTGCATAGACACACGCAGCGAGAGTTAAATATGCGCACCGTGGGCACACTGTAACGCAGTAGATGGCTGATAAGGAGAAGAAACCATTTCATAGTTAGTTTTGCCTACTTTCAAGGAAACTCGCTCACATAAGGGCCGAGGCAATCTGCGTAAGAAATGCGGCAGCAACAGCAGCAACAGCAGCAACAGCAGCCACATTGCACACTACTTATGCTGAGCAAATAGCAATAGCTGGTGTTGCTGCTGCTGCTGCTGCATCGCTGTTGTTCTTCATCAAGTAGTGCTGCTGCTGCTGCTGCAGCCGAGCCAAACCAAACACAACTATGAATAATCCAAAATTTGCAAATACACCGAGCACGTTGCGGATTGCTGGAATCTCCGGCAGCAGCAGCAACCGCAGCAACCAGCAACAGCAACAGCAGCAACAGCAACACCAACAGCTGAAGCAGCAACAGCATCAGCTTTTGAATGCTGCGAATCTCTGCCACTTTATCTCAGTGGTTTCTCATTTTTCTGCTATCCGCACCCAGCCATTCCATCTCATGCCCAGAATATTTTCACCATGGCTCAGCAGTTGAGTGAGTAGTTTTGGTTGGAGGACTCGAATAGTAAGCAGCAGCCGCTTTTGTTCATCCAGATCTCACTGATAAGCATTTAAATGAGGCTCTGTTCTTGGTCTGGTCGCTTGTTGTTTTGGGCTATGGTCTTGAACCGGGCGAAGAAGAAGCATCCGCTTCGCCAACAGAGCTGGCCAATCTTGTACACACAGATAGATGTGCGTATTATACAAATATTGCACTACTTTAGTTATGGATTTGTGTAACTAGGATGCAACCTTGGCAACTCTCAACAAAAATTGCTTCTGTGTGCAAGGCACAGTGGGATGAAGTGCATTAAAATTTGGTGTTGTCACACGAAATTGTGTATAATTTTATTTATTTTTTCTTAAATTGAGATCTGCCGAACTACTAAACAAAACCCTACAACCTTTGTTTCATAGATTTTTTGGAAACCTGAATGGGATTTTTTGGTTTTGACCTCCATAAAAAGTTATACTCTAAAACTAGAATAATTATTCTTTATTTTGTATTTTAAATAATATATGTCATCACTTTTAGACACCTATGTATATAAGTTATTTAAAAACAGCAATCTAAAATCTATTACAATATTTAAACCATGAGATATGATTTACTCAGCACCAAAAGTAGGCAGTGATTTTTACAGGTTACACTTATTGTTTCCAAAATAATTGTTAGATAACTTAAAATCCATAAGTAAACCTGTGTCCTAAAATTAACAAATCCTGCTTTATTGAATTTTAAACCATTTAAACGAAGGAAGTTATTCAAAATTTTTAGAATATACATATTTACGAAATATTTATGAAAGTTTTAAGCAAGCTCTTGTTTTACAAGGTCAGTTTTCATATAAACATAACGTATTTATTGGCCTATTAAATGTTGCAAAATGTACAACAAGGTACCCATCGTTATGGAAAATCATACAAATAAAATAATTTCAAGCCCCAAACTTGTACAAGAATTTCTAGATATTAAATTACCGAAATTGTCTGGTAAGCTACTTCCTTTGAAAGCGCTAGTTTCCATGAGAAATGTCCGTGGCGGAACCATTCGCCAGTCCCCAACCCACGGCATTGTCCACGTTCCGAGGAAAGCAAGTGAGGCACAGACATTCATTGCCCACTTCTAAGTAAAGAAATCGAAACCGGGCAACAATAAAACACAAGGGGAGCGACGAGGGGGAAAATCAGTGCGCCTCTAAGCCTCCAGGCGAGTATAGTCCCAGTCCAGTCGAGGACAGAACAGAACATACTCTCGCAGTGGAGGGCAGCCACAAATGGGAAATTCCTTGGTATTTAGTGCAGCGGCAGCAACAAATGCACTTACGACTGATATTATGATTATTATTACGGCGAGGAACCACGAGACCGGGGCCCAGGACTTGTGCAACAACAAAGGCAAAGACAATAAATCTGCAGCAGCTTCTTTTCAGCGGCAAATGAAAATGTTTGAAAGCGAATGCTGCAACAACAGGAGGGGCAGGAATAGCAGGAGGAGCAGGAGGAGCAGGAGCAGCAGGAGGAGTAGAATCGCCCGAGGTGCTCAGATGCATACCAGCTGATAAGGAATATCTCATATTTTTGTTTCACTCCTGCCTACTGCCAGATCCCTCCACTTCTTCGCTAAAGTGCAGTAAGTAAGCCCTTAAAAGTAGTGCAGCCTGCTGCTGCTGCTGCTGTTGCCGATGTTGCTGCCGTGCTGTTGCAGGTTGCAGGTTGCCAGTTGCTGTTGGAGGAACGACTGCAAGTCGAGCTGGAGTCGTGGCGTTTTTGCAAGCGCGTTATCGCTGAACAGCCGCATAAATAATGCGGCTTAAAGAGCAGGTTGACGCCTACAAAAACAAAAGGCGAAGTCGCTCCCATTCCCATTCCCAATCCCGAAAACCCGTCCCATCCCGTTTTGGTTACCTCGGGTAACCCTAAGTAGTTGTTACTTTTTGGCATTTGTTGAAGTTCCGGGCGGTGATTAAGTTGGCCATCGTATGGCTGTCTGTTCAATAACTTTTTCCCTGGAAAATAATTGCAGTCGAATGGATTCTTTCACCCCTTTTTAGTTATTTATAACTCTGACTTGGGCTTTGGCTTGTAGCTGTAGCTGTGATTACATTTAAAATGTCCAGCTAGTGCGCATATAAAAAGCTCATGTCAGCGAGCACCTTTCGGCATAAAACCGCCCAAGTAAAATGGCAGTGTAGCTGCGTTCTTCTATATGTAAGCAGCTCTTTCTCTCTCGCTAGGTTTTTTATGACAATTTCTTTTAGCTCGGTCGCCAAACTGGTGGCCAGGTTGGCGCTTCCGTTGCCAACAGCAGCACTAGGCTCATGCCCATCCACATCCAAGTTCCACATACACATCCACTCTTGGCCAGTACCGAGAGCAATTATAGCGATGGCAAAAGGAACAGGACCGGGCAACAACGGATATTTTACGAGCCAGCATTTCGAACTCCATTAGCTGCAGAGTTATGAAAGTTTTATTGCCAGTCAACTGGCCTTCTGCCCGCTCATTCTGCGCCTCTTTCTGTAAAAGAAGTCATTGGCATTGCGATGGGATGGAATTGAGTGGCGATGGTCCAGGGGCTATCTCCTGGCATGCATCTAACTGGACATACACATGTTTCTGCGATATTCGGACCCCTCTTAAAGCCGCCTGATCCATGTGAGTGTGTTGACTTGGTTCTGTTATATAACTATTTTATATATTTTATGCAATTTTCCAATGGCAGGCTTAAGTTCGTTTGCCTCGTCTGAGCCGAAATGAATTTTAATATTTTAGCACTGAGCAAGAACAGTTGTCAAGTGCATATTTAATTTATGAATTGTGTGGAATTTTATTTATGCTTTCGGGCTGCTGCTTACACAAAGGCTTTAAAATGGCCAGTTTTATTTATGGACTTTAAAGATTTTCTCTATCTATTGTTTATGTGAAACAAAACCTATCAGCAATGTGCGTGTCCAAGCTAAATTTAATTTATGTTTTAGTTTTTTATTGAGATACATTTCCACCGTATAAAAACCAGCTATAAATATTTATTTTTAACTAATGAGTAATGGTCAGAAACAGTTTAGCAATCCAAAATGAATCACTAACTATTAAGGCAAAACCTTAGTCAATTGGCACTCAATCATTTTTTTTTCTCCTGCTAAAAAAAACATAAAAAGAAACAACAGAGTAAATTACAAGCTATTTAGTTCTCCAAAGTTCATTTAACTTCATGCTGCTGGCCAAAAATTCAACAGGTCATTGCAAGCGAGGAAAAAACGTTGCCAAAAAACATTTAACAATCGCAGACAAATAATTTTTACAGCGAAGTCAAACGAAAAATGCAGTTCTCGAATATTGTCTGGGCTTGGGCCAAAAGGGAGTCGTTTTTGTTTTCGTTCTTACAATGGCAAATAGCCATTTCTCGTTGTTGCTGGCTAGTTTTTATGGCAGACTGCGAAGTTTAGTTTAACGTGCGGTTTTGTGCAGCAATTAAAAGTCACAAAGCAGACATAAACATTCCACCGCCCACAAGAAAAGGGGGTACAAAGCAAAAAAAAAAAATCAACTAACAGCTAAAAGAGAAAAATATGGTTACGAGCTGTTGATGATAAAAGAGCAAAGGGATGTTGCAAAATGCGAACCAGTTCTCCAGGTTGTGCTGGATTGGCTAACTTATTTGTTTTCCGCTCCTGGCATTTGTTTTATGACTTAATTAGAAACTGCAGCGCCAGATCCGAAAAAGATTGTTTGTCAAATCAGCGTGAACCATAACGGTGTTCTTCGGAGGCCCTCGAAACACCTTGCTCAGGTTCTCTATGGTCTTCGCCTTGGTAATTATGCACGCGACACATGTTTCCGCGCACACTTTGCAAGAATGCCGACAGCCCCACAACTTGGAGGTGACCATGGGTTAGTCGACTTGTCTCATTATCATTACAATAATCACTTGGCGGCGGTGGATGCGACGGCGTCGACGAGGCTGCTGACGTTGATACCGATCGGCGAACGTTCCGGCCACAGCGTCATTATCATCCGCAACTATCCTCATCCCCCTCCCCCCATGCCCACACTGCGTATACGTGTTATGAGGCAGACAGGGCCACGCCCTCTGACGCATTGGCGTCAAGCCAAGCCTGACATTCGCCCAGGGGTTGACTCTCGGCGTTGCAACTGATCGCATGGGGCAGATAGCGAAATAGAAAGACGATGAGGCGATGAGGTCCATACATTGTGGTGCCAGTCAGCAGAACCAACCATGCATAACAATATTATTTTCCGAGGCTTGTAAACTTCTGAGTGATAAGATGGGTTTCATGAAGTAATCACAGATCTAATAAAATGCGATAGTAATGTAGTTGTTACAATGTCTTAGGCATAATTAACAAAAATAATAAAGTAAACTTGTCAATAACATCATATTACTTTAGAAAGACCTAAATATTTGGAACCATGCCAAATTTACTTATTGACCCTATTTTTATATAGATAATATTTATAAAGATTTCACATATATTAATAATTATACATTTAACTTATAAACTTATGCCTTCAATACAAAAATTACATTTAAGTGCGCTTTAAGTTATAATTATTATTGAGTGGCCACTTAACTGTTTAACCAAGTATAATACAATAATATTTAGATTATAAATTAACTATTTAAAATCAAATTAGAAAAAAATAAACCCATACCTTTTATAATTTTAATACGTATTCAACATTTTTTGAATGAAAACAAAGAAACTAACTAAATTCTACAATGTTTTAATAACTTATATCCTTATTTTTAACTTTAGAAGCTACTTCAACATTTCTTTCGATGGCCCTTACAGTTTCGTTGTCTTATTTAAAACAAATTATCTTAAAAATATAGCTTTCTTTAAACTTTCTAATGCCCATGGTCTGTCCTGTCTCTTTCTGTCCTTGCCTTCCTTACTTTCATCATCCGCCCGAAATGAAAGGTTAACAGATTTAAGGGTTTTTCTTCTCTTTTTAGGCCACGAAACTAAAACTGCACACTTGTCGTCATCTTGCAGTCGTTGTGGTTACAGTCGCCTTGGAAATCACAAAAGTTTAACAAGTTTTTCATTTCGTTTTTCAGCCGCCTCGCAAAGTTGCTTTTCACAATTTTCTTTCGTGTTGTTTGTCTCTTCCGCTCGAAGCAGCCAGAGCTTAAAGGGAAATTTTAATTAAACTATTCATGCGGCTGATTTGGGAGAAGGATCGGGAATAAGGGGCAGCCGCCTCGAGCTTTTGGGTTTTTTGTGCAACAGCTGCCAGACACGAGCACAGACACTTTTCAAGTGCGTACTTTCTAATTTTCACTGCAACACGCAGCTTGGCAAACAAACAAACGAGCAACAAAACAATGCGAAAAACAGTGGCAGGCTTATTTGCCAAAGGAGCTGTCTGAAGAAAAAGGTACACTGCGCGAATACTAAGATTTGTTGGCAAAAAATGGGTCGTGATGCTGTATGTCGTTTGGGGCAAAAACAAAACAAAATTTAAGTTAAATCACTTTACATTTAAAATTGTTTGACCCAGTTATTTTTTGCTAGTTTTTATATATTGTATATGCATATACAACATATATTTGTAGTACTGAATATTACAAACACATTTTTTTTTTTATAGAGACTTCTTTTCAATTTGTTACGTTTTATATAAAATATGGTTTTTGCTTGTATTTAGGTAATAAAAGAAAATATTTCAGGGAAATTCTTTTTTTTTGACGAAAATCAATGTATATGGGAGAATATATTAGGGTAGTCGAAAAACAAATATAGATCTCACTTATAGAAATTATTTGAACAAAGGCAACAGTATGTATAAGTGATAATGAGCACTTTTGTAAACAAAAGCCCTTCGGGATTGTCTCTAATACCTAGTAACGCAGAATTTAAGGATCTTAGAGTACAACCTAAAAATTTTCGAATGCGAGAGGAAGATTCTAAGTTAAACAAGATGAGAACGCTATAGTCGGGTGCCCCGACTATCAGATACCCGTTACTCAGGTAAAGGGAGTGCGAGGGAGTGGAGATAGAAACTTTGATCACGCTTTTTCAGCGATGTTTATTTATTTTTATTACCCTATAATAATCAAGTCCTTTATTTCTCGCAGTGTGCTCTGGTGTGACTTTTGGCCGTGCTTCTGGTGGGTGTCTAGGCATCCGTTATTGTGTCTCGTCTCGAAGCTGCTTAGTATCTCCTTCTGCCCTCGTTGGCGGTGTCTTCTGGGGGAGATTTCAATGTCGAGACTCTGTCTTCCTTCGTTGTCGTGGGCAACAAGTGCAGATGGCAGGGTGGATGGGTGGATGGTTGGATGGCAGGGAAATGGGAATGGAAAAGATGGGCTTATCTCAACAAGCAGGCATTACATGTGTATGTGGGCAAATGGTCGTGTAAGCAGTCTGCAATGCATATTAGGGGAATGTGTATGCTCCTGGCTTGTTATCCTTCATAATAATTAGTTCAAGTACAGTTTGGGTAGAACTAATACGTACAATTGCTGCATAATACCCACTTTAGTCGAAGGGCTTGATTTTTGCCTACCTTTTGTAATGTTTTTGTAGGAATATAAGTACTATCATAGTTATTATAGCTTTTAGGGTTTTGGTAAAGAACATTTGAAAATGGTAAATTCTTCAACAGGCAAGTATACATTATTACATTTAAGGTAGTTGAAACTTATTATTAGATATATATGAACATTCAACAGAAAATAAATGTACAAAATTTGTACAATAAAATATAATTGGGAACCATTCATACCTATAAAAATGTATAGTGCTTTCTTATGGCAACCGCAAATATGAATTGAACGTATCAAGCTCATGTTTTACAAAAAAACAATTGTAAAGCCGCAACGATTAATTGGCGAGGCGTTAAAATATTTAACACAATCAGATCCCATGGCATTTAAACTATAAATCAATAAAACTGAAAAGCCTTTTTCCTCTACATTTTCCTTTCCCATTTTGCCCCTCATCATCGAAATTGGGAGAGTGTTGACTGTTTATGACATTAACAAATGGCAAATTGTAATAAAAGGCAACAAGAATAGGAACAACTAGATAGTTTGGCCTACAAATTACATTCCGAAAATGTGGAACAAGTCCCGAAAGAGTTCTCCACCGGAACTTTACGATAGTGGGACGTTGCAATGTGTTTTCGGACCACTACAAAATTATGTTTTCGTTTTTACGAGAGATAACAAATTTTTATTGATGCAGAGTGGGGGAGGCTGGGTTGCTAGGAGATCTTCGTTGGGCAATGGTCGTTGAGTTCAAGATGTCAAGCTGCAAACAACAGCAGATGGAGAGTGGGGCAACAACAAAATCGAATGGCTATATATACACATATTTTAAATGGAATTCGTATGCCCAGGGAAGTCTTACAAAACTTTCAATATTTCAATATGTATGTACGCCGAAATCGAAGCAAAGTGCTGATAACGATTTCCGTTTGGTCGGGGTCCCCTTCTTAATGACTTCATCTCGAAAACGTTTTGTTCGGCTCTTAGCTGCATTTGCATGGCCGTTGCTGTGGTTGCCGTTTTGTTGCCGATAAGCGTTGACACCATTAAAAATTAAAAAATATATTTTTGTTACTCCTCTGCTGCCTGCTGCTGCTGCTCCAATTATAATTTTCATCGGCTTCGACGATGGGGCATCATTCATTTGCATTTTTCTCCGGCACTCGCTTTGTCTGCCCTGGCTGTTATCAACGCACAAGTGACAAACTGGAAATTTATGATTTGAAAGTGTGTCGCTGAGGCTTTCCACTCTCCTCGAGTGTCAATGCAATAAACACTTTGGCTTGGACTTGTCCCAACTCCCAAGACACGTTGCATGTGTCATCTGCAGCAGCAGCAGCAGCAGCAGCATCTCTGTCGTCTTGGTCGTGCCTCGGGCACTTAGATAAGAGCCTGGGTCCGGACCTTTCGAGTGCCTCTCACTCCCAGCCTACAAATTGTCAACTGAATATGCATCCACACGCCGTAAGCGCCTTATTCGCTAGCAATCAAATAAATTTGGTGTATTTGTTAATGGGAATGACCTAGGGTTGGGAAAAACTTATGAGAAAGAATAAAAATCGATATGATTTGATTTTGAAATTAAAATAATGAGTTTTTAATATAATATGAGTATGCGAAAAACACTTTTACGCACGGGTAGATTTTTTAATTAATGTTATTCTTTTGTATTTTTTATTTTTGTTTAACAGAAAGCATTCAGACTTTTATTCTTTGTACCTGACCAGTTCATAATTATAAATGCACAAAAATGAGAAAAATACAAAATAACAAATTAAACACTTTCAGTCGAACAAACTAAATAGGCCATTAATAGAGGTATTGATCGGTAACGAAATTATTAAACGCATGAAAACACAATGACTTACTCAACTAATTGTGCCATTAGGGTCTCCCGTAAAAATCTGTGGCTCGAAAAATGAATTTAGTTTTTAGTCAACAATTAGAAATCCACCAAAATGAACGTGAAAAGGCTGTTAAATTTGATTGCCTTGTTTTTGGGGACTATCATGTTGAGCAGTGTTATTGCAAAGGTCAGTGAAATTATTAAAACCGAATAATAATACTACAAGAATATTTATTTATTTTTTGTGCGACAAGATGGATGTACACTTGACAAGCGTTGATTGCATTACTTATCCACCAGATGTATTACAAAATGTAAGCTGCATTGTAAATCGAACCTTACAAAGCCCTAGTTCGCTGTACATGGAGTTTGCCTTGACCCAAGATATTATAGACCTTAAAGGCATCTATATAGTGTCGATTAAACTAGGTTCAAAATTGACTAACTTTACTGCAAATAAAATGGACTTTTGTCAATTTATGTCAAGTGTGCAATCAGATTATTTACTTAAGACGGTTTCCACCGAGATCCACCGAACTAGCAATATTCCACTGGAATGTCCGATAAAAATGGTAAGTAAACTGTTCGAACATTGTACATCATGTTATACATATATTTCATACTTTTATTTAAGAATAAGCGATATTACTATAAATGGACTTAAAGTCAATGCAAATTCGATGCCCAGCTATCTGCCTGAAGTGGACTTTGTTACGGACATCCATTTAAACGTCAAGGATCGCAAAGCATTTCGCCTAACTCTCAATGGTCGCGTTGTCGGTCGTCATTAATTACTGAGTTTTTATTATGAAGCCTTAAACCAAACCGGATTTATTTTTTATTTATTTATTATTTTATTTTTTTTTGTACTAATATATATTAAAGCGTTGATCAACCAACTTAATGGCTATAAAAACGCATGGAAATAACAAAAAAGAAAAAAAAACAAGAAAGGAAAGCTAACTTATGCAAAGGAAAGAAGGGTGTGTGCAAAGTTTCAATTCGATATCTTTAAAACTGAGAGACTAGTTCGCGTAGAAACAGACAGACGGACAGACGAACATGCTTATATCAAATCAGGACGCGACCCTGATCAAGAATATATATACTTTATAGGGTCGGAGATGTCTCCTTTACTGCGTTGCACATTTTTGACCAAAATTATAATACCCTCTGCAAGGGTATAAAAATCAAAATAACATGAAACATAATGACATGATGACGTCCTCGTGTCCGAAGATCGCCAGAGTATCGACGCTTCAGTCCTCTTCTGGTAGTGTGATTTGCCAAGGTTGCTACTAGTTGGTTGGTGTGGGCTAGTAGACGGTCATTATAACACGGGGCATTCGTAATTGTACGTAGCGCCCGGTTTTGCACTCTTTGGAGTGCATGACATTTAAGTTGGAAGCATTACCCCATATTTGTATGCAATATGTCATTGAAGGAACTACAATCGACTTATACAGCAACATCTTGTTGCTGAGGCTGAGTTTACTTGTTCCTTTAAGCATCCAATTTAGTTTCCGAAGCTTATTACGACACGCTGCTGTTACCTTCGTTATGTGCTGCTTCCACGTAAGTCGTTTGTCCAAAATCAAGCCCAAGTACTGAGCGGTATAACTATGTCCTGGAATTTTACTCTGGGGAGAATTTTACTTCTAAGAGATAAGTTGTAGTGCTGGGACTTATTCCCTATTATCGAACACTGTTTCATCGATTCGTCCATTCCCCATACAGGTCCAAAAAGTTTTGAGTGATTCCAGTCTCTTCAATTCGTTGGCAATAAAAGCTGTATCATCATCATATTTAGCCAAGAGGATACCCGGGTACCAAGGGTACGGCAGGTCAGCGGTAAATAAAAACCAAGTACGCTACCCTGAGGTACGCCAGTTCGAATGCATCTGATAGACGACCTTTTGTCTCTCACATCTACCATACAATTTCGTTCTAAAGATAAGATATTGTGCAGTTGGCGGGAGAGTTTTCAACTTCAACAGCAAGCCATCGTGCCAAACGCGATCAAAAGCTTCTTTGACTGCGCTATATCCAAATTCAAAATTTAAAAAAAAAAATTAAAAATAAGAAAAATACAAAATAACAAATTTAACCATTTTAGTCGACCATTAATATAGGTATTGATCGGTAACGAAATTATTAAACGCAGAAAATACAATGACTTACTCAACTAATTGAGCCATTAGGGTCTCCCGTAAAAATCTGTGGCTCGAAAAAATGAATTTAGTTTTCAGTCAACAATTAGAAATCCACCAAAATGAACGTGAAAAGGCTGTTAAATTTGATTGCCTTGTTTTTGGGGACTATCATGTTGAGCAGTGTTCACGCAAAGGTCAGTGAAATTAATAAAACCAAAAAATGCTTACTACAAGAATATTTATTTATTTTTTGTGCGAAAAGATGGATGTAGACTGGACAAGCGTTGATTGCATTACTTATCCACCAGATATAGTAACAAATGTAAGCTGCGTTGTAGTAAATCGAACGGCACAAAGCCCTAGTTTGCTGTACGCTGAGTTTGCCTTGACCCAAGATCTTGGAATCCTTAAAGGCTTCTATATAGTGACGATTAAACTAGGTTCAAAGGCCACTAACTTAACTACAAATAAAATGGACTTTTGTAAATTTATGTCAAGTGTGCAATCAGATTATATACTTAAGGCTGCTTCCGACGAGCTCCACCGAACTAGCAATATTCCACTTGAATGTCCGTTAAAAAAGGTAAGTAAACTGTTTGAAAAATGTACATCACGTTATACATTTCTCACTTTTATTTAAGAATAAGCGATATTATATAAATGGACTTAAAGTCAAAGCAAATTTGATGCCCAGCTATTTTCCTGAAGTGGACTTTGTTTCGGACATCCATATAAACCTTAAGGATCGCAAAATATTTCGCTTCATTCTCAATGGTCGCGTTGTCGGTCGTCATTAAATACAGAGTTTTTCTTAGAAAGCAGCAATAATTCCATGAGCATTTATTTTAATAATAAAAAATATTAGATTCTGGAACCAATTTATTTGCGCCTACTTACTTATCAAAATTAAATGTCCACAGATGGGAGAAAAATCAAAGTGTGACGATTTCGACGGAACCACAAAATACATAGGAATTATGATTTGTTCAAAACACAGCTTTTTTGGTTAATCACTATGTGTTAAAGACTACTATAAATAGCATGCATTTTAAATATTTTGCTAAAGCGGTCCGAATAAGAAAATTTTAGAAAGTGTTTTGATTTAGTCGAGTGTCGATTTCAGAAATTTTGTGTGTGGCGTTCGTCACGACCTTTTACCTCGTTAATTGGCTATTTTTGATTGATTCAAAATTAAGAACAATTCTGTAATTCTGTATTAATATAAAATATTATTAAAACATTTTGGATATTATTTAATGCATACTATTAAATGTTTTTATTGCTGTTTGTCGTGCTCATTAATTTTTGACATAATTGATTTCTGGAGAGCTGAATGCAATACTAGTTTTCACTATTTATAGTTCTTAATATTCCCCCAGAAAATAATTTAAAAATCATACTTACTATTTGTTCGTTTGGCGGCAATCGGGCTCCGATCGATCCATCCCTAAGCCGCACATCCTCTAAATTGGCCTCACACAAAGTGCAGTTTAAGTAGCCGGCTCACAGCAGTTGACAACTGCAAAATGTTGATGATGACTTAATCTTGGCAGGCTGCACAGCAGCCCCATTCCCATTCGGGGTCCCAGTCCCGGCAGCTGCATCACCAGCTCCTCCTCCACTCGCCTCCACCTCCACCTCCTCCTCCATCCACATCTCCATCTGCGACTCCATTCTGGTTGCGAAACTCCATGGCCAGTAGCGGCGGCAGTTGGCAAGTGGCATTCTTGGAGCGGGGAATACTACCAACAGGGCCATTACCAGACGCCATTTGGCTGCCGCATCTCCTGGCTTAACGAGTGCACCTCCCCTGCCACGGCAGTCAACAGTTAATCTGCAATTTTATTATAATTTGATTTTTTAATGCTCAGCGAGCAATGCGCGCGCTTCTTGGCTCGTTATATCTGTTCAATGTCTGTCGGCTAGCTGAGAGTTATGCTTTCTTTTAGCCAGAGTCGACGTTTTACGATTCTCGGCGTTTTTTTGTACAATGTTGCCCGAACTATCGTATCGGTGCGGCCGCTAAATAATGCACATTTTAATATTCGGCGAGGCGAGGCAAACTAATTTTTTTTATATTCAGTTTACTGTTTTGCGGCATGGCGACCAAATGGCATATGAAATGTTTCCGCCTCGACGACGTTCGTGTTTTAATAAAAACATAAACAATGTTAACACACAGCCGTGGTCAAATGGCCGGCTCAGCTGGATGGACTCGGCATAAATATGGATATGGGCTGCCGTTTCTGGCTGCCACGGGCACTGACTGAATTTATGCAAAAATATGTTTTGTTTTTTCGCCGGCCATTTTTCCCACAACAATCAATCAAAAATCAAGTGACATTCTAAACGACGGAGCCCAACAGTACGGAAAAGCAACGACAAAAAATTGTGATTTTAAATTGCTACAGGGAGGCGGAGGGAGTGGCACTGGTCAGTTCGTCATTCGGTCATGTGTGAGCTGCTGTGGGAGAATGGAACTACTGCTCGAAGCCATTACCATATGCAGACGAAGGGCCAATCGGAAAGTTGAGAAATTTAAAGGTCTTGCCCTGAGGGTAAGTAATGGTCAGTTAAATACATTCTATGATTGAATAATCTCCAAAAAATCTAATCAATAATATGTATCACTCTGTTTTCTGCAGTTATAATATTACATGCAGAAATTCGTAATTTAATACAATTTAATTAACAAAAATTTAACATACATTTTAACTTAACTTTTAACTGAATTTAAAGGCCATTTTAAATTAATTAATTGCGAATTAAATTAATTAGTTGCCTTAGGCAACTTTGTTAAAATTTATAATAATAACCTCTATAAGACATATACTAGAGCATAAAATGTTGCTGAAAGTTCTTTATAAATAATTAAAAAATTAAGCTAAACAATAAAAAACTGCTGTAAGTTACCTAATTATTATCTGAAGGAAAAAAGCAACATTTCCGCAAAGACACAAAAACACAGTCCTAATGTAAGCTAAATATTTTAAAGAACGTTGGCTTACCTTCTATACATTAATTGATGTACCCTTATGTTCTCCAGATTTAGCAAGAAGAAGATCCTTACAAGGATAACTTTTCAAATAAGCCATTCTAGGTTTCCCTGTAGGACATAAAGTTTGTATTTCCTTCAAAACCTTGCTGTAAGCCCATCTTAAGCCAGCTACTCTGTTGATATTCCCCAATCAATTTTCACTATTTTTGCCAAGATGTTTGAGTGCAAAACCCATCGACTTTGACTCGCGGCCAATTTTGAAGTCTCGTCAAAACGGCATTTTGACGTGAATATACAGAAACTCCCTTTCTTCTGCTCCGCCAGGCTCTGAGTCTTCAAATTGGATTCTGAGCCGGGGTCTGGGTATGTTGCCAACTTTTTGATGGCATAACGACGCCAGCCGATGCAGCCAAGTTTTGTTGCGGGTGTTGCGTCGCAGGAAAATGACTACCCGACCCCTACTCAAAAAACAAAAAAAATAGGGAAAATTCTGAAATGCAATTTGCTGTTATTTTGCCCTCTCGCCGATTTGTTGTTCTCTTGGCTGATGCGCTGCCTCTTTTGTTTTAACAAATTCAATTGTATTATGCAACAGCTGCTGCTGCCGTTGGCCGCGTATCTAAAACTTAAATTTATACAAAAATGCAATACATGAATACATGTAGCCGATTTGAACTGAGCTTTGCTGCTCCCTCAGCCGGCAGCATTTATTGTTGCCATCAATAAAGTTATGTAAACTCAGGCGCACACATACTATCCGTTTTACATATGCAACATTTAAGGTTTTCTCTTCATTTCATCGACCCCAAGCAACCAGACCGCCGGGCAGATAGACTGTCAGTCAGTCAGTCAGTCAGTCCGTCTGTCAGTCTGCCATTCAGTCATTCCGCCAGTCAGTCATTCTGCCATTCAGCCAGTCCGCCAGAGAAGCAGTCAGGCGGCGAGTGAAATTTACATGAAGTACATCATTGTTCAGCGTTGTCAAGCGCGCAAAATTTGTATGAATGAATGCAGCACAAGCAGTGGCAAAAATACACAAAAACAACGACATTAAAATTAGTTTTAAGGGTCTGACGACTTGCAAATACTCTGTAGAAACATACTGCAGAATTTAACACATTGGATTTAGGCTCATAGAATAGTAATTTAGAAGAAGTTTTTACTTTTTATTTATTAAATCATTAGGTTAGTCAGACTTTCCAAAAAAAAAAATCAAAGAAATTGACTTTTGCAAGCTTCAATTTATTTTTTATATTTAAAAGTTGTATCTAAAAGTCTCTTGTTTTAAAATAATCAACCAAAGAGAAAGGTTAGAAAAGTGTATCTTAAAATCTAAGCAGATTAACAGATTATCATCGATCAATTTCTAATCAACCGCCCCAAAATCAATCGGATATCTCTGTGACACCGCAAATAATGTATTCTTTTTCTATTTTCATTTGCATAATTTTAAAGACTTTAGATTCGAAGTTTTTTTTTTGTTTCAATTTTGCTGTTAAAAACACTTCCTATTTCTCCAGTGCAATCTAACGAAAGCTGAAATGGAACGGAAGAAAACTGAAGGAAAATAATTTGAAAGTAAACATAGTGTGCTCCAATTGTGATTGCCAACCTCCATTTGATAGCTGACACTCTTCGCTGCTCAAGTGCATCCATAAATCGTTACTTTTGCTACCTTTTGGCAAACGTGGTGTGGCTGGCTATTGTTGCATGCCGAGAACAAAACGAGCACACTCAACAAAGGCGACTGGATAGGGCCAGATTGGGACTCGGATCTTGGGTCTTATGACTTTGGTCTTATGACTTGGGTTTGGTTTGGTTCGGTTTGGATTGGTTTTGTTTCGGTTCGGTTTCGCCAGCGAGAAGGCAGTCAGTCAGGCTCTCGTTCAGCCAGGCATTTGCATATGTTTCCTGTGACTTTTGACGATTATATGATTTTTCTGCTCTTTACACGAAACTGGCTTCAGTTTTTATTTTGTTTTCGGTTGCCACTTGCGCAACGTGTCCGAGGCAACTCCTCCTGAGCTGGGCTGCTGCTGCTGCCGCTGCTTCTGCAACTGCTCCAACTGCAACTGAGCAGACGCGTTGCATAAAAATAAATCTCCGCACAGAATAGAAGCGCTCGGACTTGCCACAGGGGGCTCTGGACATGGAAATGGAAATGGAAATGGTGTCTCTCCCCCGGCAGAGTGCAAAGCCCTGGAGATTTACGTGCAATTCAACAGTTTTATGACTTTACCATCTTTATACTGCACTCGTATGTATAATTCCCCCTACACCCTCTTCTACCACCCACCATCCCTTTGGTTTTTATTTCACGTATTTCAATTCTGCTTTTTGGCTCGTCGAGCATGCTTTTTGCCTTGTTACTGGCCAAGATTTGCTTTTGGGAATTTTCTGGCATCATTGAAAATAATAACAAGAAAATAGTATATTTCGCAATTTGTGGTGATTTTTCAGGGATAATTGATCAAGATAATTTGCATACTCGTTAAGAGATATTGGCCAAATTTAGAGCTAGCAGTACAATCAAGATGTTTAAGTTTAGATATAGAGTTGGTACTTATTGCTGGCATTGTTTTAGTTAAATTTATCTATTTAAAAACAATCCAAATATGGTATATTAATTGCAACTCAAGTAGTCTTAATTTACCTGTTTTCCTAAAATAATTTACTAAAGAGAAAGGGAAATCATAAATATAAAAATATGCATACAAATTAACTTGATAGCCGCGCATTTGTCAAAAATTAGCATCTTAAGCCAATAAATATTTCCAACTTGGACTTCATATTGACCAAATACGTAAGTATTCAGGAAATTAATGGTTATTTTAAGTTCATTCAGGCAAAATACCATTGAATGGTTTTTAGTAAATACCTAGGTTGTTGAACAGTGGGCTTCGTTTGGGGGAAACCAAAGTGAACTGTGAGCTGCGACTGTTTTAAGGCAAAGTCGAGGTGACAACCAATTAAATAGCCATATTTTTCATTGCCCAAGAGGCCATTAATATTTCTTAAACATACAGCTGCGAAGCGGCACAAAGCCGCCAATTCGTGGGTCGAGGGGTTGGGGAGGGGTTGGGGGATGGGCTGGTCATACAACTCACTAGTAAATGAAGCCATTTAGCTGCTTGTTCTCAGGTTGGTCAGCAATGGATCATGGGATCATCGGATTTTTTAGAGCATTGTTATGCAAATGCCATCGGCTGCTGAGCACGGATGATATATGCCCGAAATCGGAAAATAAACTCTTAAGAGTGGCATTCGAGTGGCGGAGACAAAAAGCCCAATTCTTAATTATAAGCCATGAACCGAAAACCAGTTACAAAACGTTTTCGTCTCTCGACCAGGTCCATTTGCATAAGAATCGGTAGGCCCAACTACAATGTATTAACTTGTTTTATGTTTGCCATTATTGGCGATTTTACAGACAACTCTCCGGGCTACCGTGCATCGGAGACAGTGGCTTTGGCACCGGCCAAGATAATTATAGGAGACCCTCGAGCAACTCTGGTGAAGAAGTGCCGCAGCAGGTTCAAGATCAACTCCCGTCGCCGTCATTAACACGCGGATAGATGGATGCCAACAGGTGGAGGGACGGTGGGGTCGAGGGGGCGGCGAGGGGTATCCATAAAACTATGTACAATTTTTAGTGGACCTGACTGCTAATGAATATTTATGGCATCTTAAACATAATTTATTTTGCATAATATCAAGAAATGCGAAATCCAGAGAAATTTATAGTTAATTTGATTGATTTTATGTGCAACAAGGGAGCTGCCCCCAACTCTTAGTCCCCCTATTCCCTTTGCCCCTCACCACCAACCACAACACAATAAGGTCTTTTCCTGAACAATTTGTAGGCTTCAAATTGATTAATGAACCGCGTATCTTGAGAGTGTCTCTGGACCGGGATGTGTGATTTCTAGCGCGTCCATCGATCGCAGCAGCCAAGTGTTAAAGATGCGCAATCATTAGGCAGCTGCGATCCTTTCAGCATGACACCGCAGGATCAAAAGGGCTAAGATGGGCTTCGAATGTGCTATTCACACCGCTGTACAAAAAACGCTTAACGATTACAAAACAAATTCGATATTGATTTATGGTGCGGCGTAAACAAACGAAATGGTCGAAACACAATCAAAACGCCTTAAAGTGGAGAGCTCTGGAGGAAAGATCATTAGATTGATTGATGTTCAAGGATGTGGTATGTGGAACCAAAAGTGTTGAACATTCTAGCCTTGGGAATTGTTTAGCCGTTAAGAAATCTCTATTAAATGATTGACTTTTTAAATATTCTTCTTTAAACGTAATATAAATTTTATAATAATATTGAAGTCTTTAAACTTTAAATATTAAAGCTAAAGAAAATAATACATTTAATATTCGGGAAAAAATTACCTTAGTCATACAAATTTTTTTTTTTCGTCTGGCGAAAAAAACTACTAAAACTTTTAAACTATTTTTAAAAGTTTTTCTTTTTTTTTAATCAAATGACATTTTAAACGGCATTGGTGAAAGTTGGATAACATATACTTTTTCAGTAGGACAGAGATCCATCGTAAATTTAAAATGGCTTATTTTATGTTCTTTTAATAGTTTGGCTAGGAACTTCGCTTTTGGCATCACTTAAATATGATTTTATTGAACGGAGGAAACTAGAAAATTCCTGCAGCTCCTTTTCCATCTGGAGGGCCATGTAAATCAAAGGCTTTTGCATTGGTTGGCAGGCGCCCTGCAGCTTTCTAACTAATTAACACTTAATTCTACATCATCCATTTGGATTGGACTTGTTTGGTGGGAGGGGAGGAAATTGGAGAGGGCAGGAAAACCAGCAGATGGCCAGTTGGCTTTTCCGGACGGCAGCAAAATGCAGTGCATTTCATGTTATAAATTTTGTGGCAATGTCTTCGAATTTCGAATTGTTGTTAATCGCATGTTTGTCGAGCGTGTAATGCGCTGCATGCAGCGGTGGCAATTACTTTAGACCATGTCCATTACAACTAGGCCCAGACAACTGGGAATGTGGTATGTGTGTGTGTGTGTGGTGGTACACATGTATGCATAATGAAACAAGCTGCAAAATGTTTGGCTTAATGATTCACAAAACTGGCGAAATTTACGGCAAACCGACTGGCAAAGTTCATTCTGAAATCCAAATGTGTGCGGCATTAATTATATAGCCAAATTAATGCATAGGGTGCATGTGGCCCCATTATAATAGCACGCAAAATAACTAATTGTTATTTTCTTCGCAATTGGATTTTCAGTGAGATTATGGCAATACATTTTACATATCCGCACATGGAATTATTCTCACAGTTATTGATATATTTCAGTTTACATATGTGCTTTGTTTGCTGGCAAGATTGCAAATATTTGGATTGGCCGGAGTCCAGGCTTACCTAGATGCTTTTCTTGGCTAATAGACTAAGAGCGAGGTCTATTAAATTAATAATAATGATGCCACTCAGCTTTGAGATCTCGGCCATTTCCACAATCAACTTCCAAACTTTCCAGCCAACCTCGAGTGTGGTCCATGTGCAAAATGTTTTTGTGTGTGCCCTGGGGACCAGTAACTTGTACTCATAGGGAATGCATTTTCCAGCCAGCCAGAGCGAGTCCCAAATCGTCATCAGCCATATCAACTGGTGAGGGGAACAAACCGAGATAAATACAGTGGATATTCTATAATTCGAACAAACAGAAAATGGTTTTTAATTTCTTTTGTAAATCATTTTCGTAGCTAATGACCCAAATATAATTAAACTTTGGGGCTTTGAATACATTTATTAATGGTTTGCAATATTTATTTGAATTTAAATGTGGTAATCGTGCTTTTAATAAATAAGCATTAATGACATAAAAATTAGTTGTTTAAACTTTAAAAGAAATACAAATAAACTTTCAAAATACAAATAAAACATTTCATGATGAAGTTCAGTTTATTGTTAAATAACAAATGGATAAATTAAGTCAAAGGATAATTTTAAATCAGCATGTATAAATATAATCATGATTCCGTTTCAGTAAATATAATAAGAATATTGGTAGATATTCAAGGGGTTTGCATCAGAGCTTAAAAATCAAAAATAATGGTGCACACTGCTGAGGCTTCACTGTGAGGGGCAGACGAACCAAGGCGCCACATCTCGAGCGGTGGGCGGCGGGGCGTGGCATGGCGCCCCACTCGCAGTCGTGTGTGTGCCGCCTCACGCACAGACGTTCTCGTTTATGGCCCCAAAAGGGGGTGGTGGGGGTGGCTGGGTTGTGGGGCGGGAACGGACGCCAATTAGCGTTCAACATTTTATGACAATTCGAGCGTGGCACAAGGAACGTTCGTGCGAGTGTGCATGTGCATTGCTTAGGGGTGCGAGTGCAGGAAAATTGCAAGAAGAGAGAAGAAAATGAGGAGGAAGTCTCCTTTATGAGGACCCAGGTGCCCGGGGAAAGGTGGCAAGAACAGGCAGCGGCAAAGTAAACGCGCTGCAGCTCTTAATTATAATTATGGCATCTCGCTGCTGGCAACTGCAGCACATCCACACATCCACACAAGCAACACCACACATACACTCTGTAGAATGTCCTCGAGGCAAGAGGCGACAACCGGGACTCTTTGACATTGGCGCGACATTGACACAAAATGTCGGTTAATAAATCTCCCCCTGGCTGAAAGCGAAAAGCGTATTCGTAAACGTTTTCAGTGTCAAGTGGCAGTGACACTTGAGCTTTTGTGGCATGGAGGAAAAACTCAGTAAAGGGAAAAAATCCATCTATACAATGGAATACAATTTGTCTTTAAGTTTTGTTTGGAAGTTGTATTATAATATGAGGGAAGGTTATTGATCTTTTGGCTGACGCATAAAATGACTCGCTTTGGTAATAGCAAATTTAAATGCAAATTTAAGGAAAAGCTAAAGTTGTAGAAACCTAAAATAAAATATAAAAATCTTTTGCCAATAAAGGCTAGATTACTCGAGGATTATTAAATATTTACAAACTTCTTACCTGCATTTATGTGAACACAAAATACATATCACAAAAATAACAAATTTTAAAATTGCTTCAGAAATTTTCAACAATTTTTTCAATCCCTAATAAAAATTCTTTCAAAGAAATAAGTCCGTATTCGATTCGGTCTCAATCCCAAACAAAATTCCTTTGCAAATTAAAGTCACACTTAATTTGCCAGCAATTCCTTTGCTTTCTTTTTACATTTCTTAATTAAAAAATAGCTTTGGCGTCACACCAAATGCGAAATAACAGGCGTGCTGAAAATATCGCAATATTAAATATGAATATACAGAGCTGCGGCCTTTGTGACTGCGCTGCACTCCTGATAAATGGCCACACCTTTAATCACTCCGCCACCGCAAATCCAGCAGTTTTTCGACTTTGATGTGGCCGAAAAAGATGCGAACTCATTTCGCGTGTGAGCCGTCGAGCTTAAGCAGTTGATTTGTGCCGAGATATTCGACGAATTCGCAGCCGAAAATGATAATTTATTTAGAACAGAAGTGTTGGCAAAAAGAGCTTCTGCTTTTGCCAGCCTGCGAATGAAACAAATTCATTCGAATTTCGGGCTTAGGGTCGTGAGTAAGTTGCCAGTTTTCGGGGCTTTGGCATTCCTTTTCCGGACTCTCGAACCAGGCAATTAAAGGCAAATCGGCTGGGACGGAGCTTGGAACTAAATCATTGAGAAGTGAGTGGCACTGTGCGCTTGATGTGGGGCATTTCTCGCTTTGACGTTGGCCAAAACATCGCCTTTTTTTTTGGGCCAGTCTAAGCCTTTGAGCATGGCCAAGGGGATCAGCAGAAGGAGCGATCCGGCCAAATGGAGATTATAATTAAACGAGCCTACCTTTCCTCTGGGTTTGCAGTTGATGCTGCAAACAGCGCTTTTTATAACAGGCTTACGTTAATCTTAATGAGGTTATTTCCATTAAAACGTTTGAACGCGCCATTAAGTGGGCCGAAACAGTGCTTAAAACTTTAACAATTTAAATCGATTATTATTGGAAACCAATCCTCCAAAGTTTACCATTAAACGCACGAGACTCTTTTGAGTGTCAATAATCGCAGGTTGAACATTGAGGCGAGCTTAATGCATTTGACTTTACCATTTAAATAGTAATTAAATCTTGTTTAAAGCCTTCAATTTGACACTTTGACTGGCCACACACACACACACACTGCCAAATACAAAAGGCCAAGTCAGTGGCGAACCCAGTTGGGCCATGAATCACGCAAATTGACTGACACTTAAGCCAAATTGGAATAAAACGAGGAAACGACAACAAAAGCTCCGAACGGCATGACAAAGTTTGATGGAGTGCACTTAAAGCTAGGCGAAAATGATTTCCAGATTTAACTCCGGACTTGCCATTATCTTGGGTGTGTGTAAAGTGTTGCATATGGTGTTGTTTGCACAGCTGTTGGCGTTATTTTTATCAAAGTCCCTGTTGATTTAAAGCATCCTGCAGCGGCAAGGAGCATAACCGCATAAACGCCGCACAAGCTTACCTTGTGCAAAAGGTTTATAATGCATAAAATATATTTGCAAAATTAATTAATTTTTACAACACATTAATTTCACCCTGGCCAGCAACACACACACACACGCAGACGCACACACGCAACGGCACTCAGTCAGCCGTGCCACATGCACCGTTGTTGCCCCACTGCCATCAGTCCATGTCCCTTGCACCGTATATTATATAGCCATATACCCATACTATATCCCTTTCCCCGATCCCCCGATTCCCTGGCCACCGAACAAAGTTGCGGTCGTCTGGCCATTGAGGCAGGAGTAACTGAAAAAGCGCTTCCAGCGCTCATTATGCTGCGCCACTTGTATAATTTTTATTTAATTTATTTAAAGGTAGCTGAAAGAATCATACAATATGACCGCAAATGGACCAGGGCTGCCAAAGACCAACGGAAACTGGGTATCTACATGATAGATTTTGGTTATTTATTATTCCATTTCATTTGATCAATGAACATTATCAATGGTGATAATAAAATTATACTTACTATTGTCAGATACATAAGTCCCAAGAAGTAAATACTAATAATATCATATTTGGAAAGAAAGCTATAGACTTTACCAAGTGAAACCAATAATGTCTTCAATATTTCAGTTTTTGTTAGAAATTTTCAAAAGCTTTTATTAATAAACATACATTTGACTTTTTCTTATATTGTTACAAAGTATTAAGGGAGTATCCAGAATAATACCATATTATAATTGGATAGAAAATTAAAATACCTTAACAAGTGAAACCAATAATGCCTTCAATATTTCAGTTTTTGTTAGAAATTTTCAAAAGCTTTTATTAATAAACATACATTTGACTTTTTCTTATATTGTTACAAAGTATTAAGGGAATATCCAGAAAACTCTTGACACAAAAAACAGATTTAAGCATATGATTAAGTTGCATATTTTGATATATAGTATATATCATATTTTGAAATACCCTCTTATACGAGCTAAATCAAAACAACTTAAGATGAGATTTTGCATACATTTTCAAGGGTCCCTGGAATAAACACAAGACCCCCTCCATTGTAAATTTGCTTACCTCCTTTGTGAGGTGTGCGACACACAAGTTCATGTAGCACTTGGTAGGTATGTAGATTCTGCGGAGGAAGCATAACTTTTTGAGGGCTTCGATCATTAAGGGAGGACCCACGACCAGATCGAGGGACTCCTTCTCTGGCCAGCTGGTCATGTTGAAAATGATGTCTTTTGACACGCAGGTCTTGGGTTCCCCGCCCGAGGGCCTCCACAATGGGAACTCAGCCAAGGGTGGTCCAAGGGACACACTTTATAGAGTTGTGGGCTCTGCATCATATAGAGCTGTTGTGCGAAACTAAAATGTGCTACATTCGCATGTTTAATTAACGAATTGTTTGACAATGCCCTGCCGACCATTCCGACCCTTCCTCGTGGCGTTTCTGTTTGCCTTTGCCACTGCGGTGGAAAGCGCTTTGATG